>CAUHTR010003392.1:0-46567 GCA_959609185.1 Schmidtea polychroa
CTGAAATCACATCTAATTTCAAGGCATTTAAACTTTTTTAATTGTTGACTGTAAAAATTGACGTGATAAAATTCTGATTTCATTGTTTATGTGCATCTGTAGAACAATTGGACACACACGCGCACACACACAATCATGCTACTGGCACACCCGCACATTTGTCAATATTTATCCGTTGAAATTGATTATATGATCTATAATTCTATTTCTTCATAAATGATCGCATTTTCGAATTTCATTTTAATTTAATCAAAATCAGATTTCGATCTGGAGCTGGATCTGGAAATCAGATCAGGATTGATTGAATCTGGCAACATTTGCTACACAAAATATGTTTTACCCTACTTTAATTCCAATTATAATCCTTTATCAAATCAATAATATAATTTTATTGATTAATATATTATATATTGATTAATATAATTATATATATCATAATTATTATCAATGAGAATTAATTTGATAATTAAATTACAACTGATGAATTTATTTTTCGTTTTTCAATAAATTGATTAATTTTAATTAAAGTAAATTATTTTTAAAAACAGTATTTAAAATATGTATATCGACAAAAGTAAAAAAAAGGGAAATAGTTTATTTATCTAAAAAAACAAAACTGGAAAATCTTGCAATTCCTATGATCACATTTGTATCGATTGGATTATTGATTCTAGCATGGCATCGATTTGGCAGCAGTTCTGAAACAGAATTGTTCCGTTTGACACACATTGATAATTATCATCTCAGCATTCAATTTGTGGAAATTTCACATTAATTGTTATCGATATTCACGCAGCACTGGATTTTTTCCAATTATTTGATGATTTGTCGCATATATTTTGCCTCGCATTTATCAGTTTTTAGGAATAATATAGATGCGTAGAATTAGAATTTACAAACAAAACATTTCGACCTTCTTTGTCAGTGACTCTGTGACAATTTCCACTCTATTATTTCTCTTTCCCTTTCAGAATATTTCAAAGGTTCGACGCTGATGCACTTTAGGTGGGTTTCTATAACCCAATGTTTTCCACGTCAAAGTTGAAAGAATTTAAAATAAAAAGCTGAAACCACGTGAAATAGATGTGAAAATGTTATTAGGGTAGAATATATTGCAGGAGAAATTGAATCAATGATAGAGCGGGGGGAAATATGACATAAATACTTGCATTGAAGGTCAGGGAAAACACATAAATATGCTTTAACAAAACACTGTTTAATTAATTTAAGAAAATTGAAGTTCAGTATACAACGAAAAACAAAAACAAAATGAAAAATTGGGAAGCAATTAGCAAGACAGCGTGATTTTGGGGAGCAAATAAATACGGGGTGAATAGGAAGGAAATTTATTTCCAAACGATTTGCAAGGAAACCGCAAATGGATAATCTATGAACTTGCACTTGCTCCTAAAATCAATACAAAGGAAGTAAAAATCATTAGCAACATGCAATTTCCCCTCAGATATGGAAGAAGAAAATAAATAGATATATGAATGGAATATAGCAATAATGAATCTCATAGAAAATATTTTTTCAATGTTATTGTTAATAATTATATAAATTGTAGCTTTGGCACATGCACAATAGTTTAAGGGGAATTTTTGCTTCTTAAAATCTTTGTACTCCCATTTTTCAGCTATTTTCATTTCTTTTGAGACTGTAAATCAATGTTTCGATTTGTCCTTTCATCGGGAATTTTCATGATTGCTAGTGGTATTTTTCACATCTTCACACTATCACACATGAAGTTGATAAACCAATAATAAAACCAGGAATTTCTGCAAAGGTTTCTCTTTGGTCAATTTAATACTGTAATCCTACTTAATTATAGTTTCCAAGCGTTTCTGATTCTATATAAGTAGCACAGAGGGTGAAATGTAGTCAGGTTAGAACGGTAGAGGAAATCCAAATGCAAAATTAGGACAAATAAATAAAACACAATTAAGATCTGGGAGGGCAGAAATATTAAACGGTGAGTCAGAATAGATATTTAACGCTTACACAACAAAACTAGCGACGCACCTTTGATGCAAACCTATTCATATTTGATAGTGTAACTATTGATATAATAATGCTAATTATAAATTAATGTGAAAAATGAAACTTAGAAATTTATTAAAGCATTAATTAATTAGAAAATATAACCGTAGCGAATATTTTACTACAATTTGATTAATTTATTGATTAATAATAATGTTTATTGGCATAATAAAATGGATTAATTAAATATTATTATTTTCCCTATAAATTATTAAAATTATTAAACTCTATTATAAAATTGTGCGTTGTACTTTTCTATGTAAGTAATATATTATAGTTTCTAAATTAGTCTAGGGGAATTACCAAGTTGTTCTTTTGTAAGTGTGGTATTTCTTTGCGTGATACGTAACATACACCTAATTCCTTGGTCGTTAACGTCTTAATTCTTTGATGACTTCAATTTGATTGGCCAAATAAATTTTAATATTAGTAAAGATAAATTAAACTTAATTACGCCTACTTCTTCAATAACGGAAAATACGCATAAAGTCCTTCGGAAATTTCCTAAAATAGTTCAATTTGATTGGCTATTGGAACTTAAATAAAACATTTCATTTCAACTTCGACTTTATAGGTTATGCATTTATTACTATCACAGTGGACCGCGATAACTGATAGTGCACAACGGTGTGCCTTATTCCAATGTCTCTGATTTTTTTAATTTTAATATATTTATTTTTTTATTATTAATTGATTTTTTTTTATTTATTGATTATTTTTTATATTATTTTATTTATTTTTGGATCATTATATTTTAATAATTAATTAAAAAAAATTTTTATTTATATTTATTTATTGATTATTAATTTTTATTATTTATTGATTATTTTTATATTTATTTATTGTATCTATTTTATTTATTTTTTGATTATTACATTTTAATAATTAATTTAAAAAAAATTTTATTTATATTTATTTATTGATTATTAATTTAAATATATTTATTTTTTATTATTAATTGATTTTTTTAATATTATTTATTGATTATTAATTTTTTATTATTTATTGATTATTTTTATATTTATTTATATCTATTTTATTTATTTTTGATTATTATATTTAATAATTATTTAAAAAAAAATTATTTATAGTTTTATTTATATCTATTATTTATTTATTGATTATTAATTTTTTTATATTTGATTGGCCAAATAAATTTTAATAATAAAAAAATAAATATATTAAAATTAATCAATAAATAAATATAAATAAAAAATTTTTTAAATTAATTATTAAAATATAATAATCCAAAAATAAATATAAAAAATAATCAATAAATAATAAAAATTAATAATCAATAAATAAGTATAAAAAAATTAATTAATAATAAAAAAATAAATATATTAAAATTTAAAAAATCTGACCCCCCTCCCCCCTCCTCCCCCCCTCCTCCCCTTTTATAATGTACTCTGCCTGGAATTAAAATCGTCTCGATCCGATAATATTGTCTCTGTAGGATTTTATCATCACCGTTGTCATAGTCGTGCTCTGGTTCATCGGTTCCATCGCATGGGCCGATGGCGTATCGAAACTGAAGTTTTACACCGGAGGCAAATTAATCATTGAAGGTATTACATTTTGTAAAGACAATTCGAAGGAATGCACAGTGGTTTCTGATGGCACATTTGGCAGCTTGAACGCTTCACTGGTAACTCTCCATTGATTGGTTCGATTTTCGATTGTGCTCTGATTTGGGTTGTAGATTGCTGGATTTGCCAATGTTGCACTGTGGGCTGCCAATCTCTGGTTCCTGTTCAAGGAGACGCTCTGGTATGAGCGACGCAATCCTAACGATCAGATCATTGGGAATGAGTCGGTGGACGGTGGCAATATGTAGCTGATTGGATCGGATCGGATCGGATCGGATCTAATTGATTATTGCACCGGCACAGCGCAGACAATATGATAATGTTTCATTTATCCTCTTCCATGCTGTGGATTTTGATTGGTCGATTCCAAATGTGTGTGTGATTGTGTGTGTGTGTATTTGTATCGATTGTTCTGTGACTTGCCGGCGCAAGCAGCAATTCAATTCTTTTGTGTTGTAGACAATATAATGCTAGTTTTTGACTTATTTAACCTTTGCTAGGCTTTATTTTATAATCAATATTTTACATTATCCGCGTATTTCTCAGTTCATGCTGATTACTACTTACAAAATTTCAAGTAATATGTAATAATAAATTTAATGCAAATCATTACAATCCAGTTTATTAGTGAATTGGTTGGCTTTCATTTCTAGATTTTGTTATTTGCAATTAATCGATTTTATGGACTGCGATACTCACGGCGAGAATTCCGCTGTTGAGATGTCAGGTAAGCGTAATTATACACGTCACATTTTATGAATGATCAATTTTGGTTGTTTGGATTGTATGTTGCACCTTCACACACTTTCACATTGTAATTGATCGATTGTTTTGTGTAATGTATATGCGCTCATTTATAGAATTTTGTTCTACTATGAGTAATCACCGACATAGGATCTTTTATACGGACTGGATTTTAAATATGAACATTCATACAATAAGTTTTTCTAGAATTCGCTTATTTCTGGTACTAATTTTTATCTGTTTTTGGATTTTGTAAAATGATATTGGCTGATGAAAAATATATTTGTTTAATCTACTTGCAAATCTTTTCAATTCAGTTCATAAAATATCCCATAACAAATCTTCTGGTGAATGATACTATGTCGAGTCTGCGCCAACCCCCATGTGTGTATTACACAATCCTCAAGCAGCTAATGGTGTGAAGTTATTACAAGGTTTTCCATAGCATATATTAGTCTCGGGTCGAGGATCATGGGATCATTCGTGATTCAAGAGCAAGCACGAAAGATTTTGAGCTTCGGGCTTGAATCCACACTAATGCTGGGGCACTACTCGGTTGACCACCATTAGTTCAACTTTTGGCCTAGGAGATGAGTGCCCATTCTGATTATGCTCGTCATTACTTTGTCACCCCCGAGCAGAGCTCGCACATAACCTATACTCCAACATAATACCCGTGAATTCCTCCACGTTGGAACTGTACTATGCCGGCGAGACGCCAGTAAGCAGGTAAGCCCCTACCTTAGGACTACTCCTTACTGAGGCCTCGACTTCCCACTCTTGACTGCCGATAGAAGGACTTACGTCTATTCGAATTATCAATCCACCTCACTACCCTTGGTTTAGATGCAAACTAACTGATACTCATGGAATTTCGAGAACACTCAACTCTATTTATTACAGTCATACTGAATTCCTCACCGACGAAAATGATGTAAAGACATAAAATTATTTATTGTAACATTAAACATACAAAACACCGATGATTTACATACAACAGAGATATCGGGATGAGAGAAAAACAAGGAAAGAAAGACACGATAAATCCGGTTCGACAATTCTCCGGAGGATAGGGTCATTTCACGGGAGCATTCTTATTTCTCCCACTCCGTATCCGCCAATAACTCATCCAAATTGAAAAACTCGGAGGCGTTTTCCTCCCAAGTTACTCCAGCGGCGGAGATAATTCGCCCTGAGATTCCTGATGTCGGACCTATTGCTACCGAAGGGGCGCTGTCTCCATTAAGAAGTTCCGTTGGTTGTGTATTCTGTTTGGCGGTTATTCGTTCCCGCTGCTTCCTTTTACGTTCGGCTCTTGATAATTGCCGACGCTTTGGCTTCGATGTCGTTGGATTAGTTGGAGGTACTGTGGATGTAGAAGCGATCGCAGGTGGCGCTTTACTCGTTCCAACGAAAATAACGTCTGGTTGTTTGGGCGAGAGCTGGGTCTCTACGCACTCTCGGCAGGACTTCTTGAAAGGAGGCGACGACTTAGAAGAGGTGTCGTGGTGTGCCGGAAAGAGATTGTCGGCCTCATTGATGGGGATGCTGACTATCTTTCGCGTGGTTGACGCCTGCAGATGCACTTTGTGCAGCGCTTCGGATTGTTCTTTTATCAAGTTCCTCTGTGAGCGGCTCTCAGAGATTAGAGCGTCCCGGCAGTGTTCGCTACGGTATAGCTTCTTCTGTATTTCTTTCATTTGAGCGGGGCTAAACCATGTGCCCTCCAACTCATCTATTTTCCTTTTATATCGCCCAATCTGGGTCTGCAGGTCCTTGATAATTGCATTTTTGTCCGAGCAGGAGAAGCAGGGACGTAAAACGGGCTTGGCAATTGGCATCATGTTGGCTAGCTATAAAGGTAAGATTAAGATATGATATTCGAAATGTCATACATTTGGTGCCACTACTCAGTTACTACCTTGGATATTCAAAAGAAAAAGAAGAACAGATTAGATGGTAAAGGAATTGTTCCCCCCCCCAGATGTCGACTCGTTTCTACCCTATACATGATTTACAAAATTTAACTAATGTTGAATACAAGTGACTTGACGAATGCAAATGAATTAACTGGAAGATTTTTATTCTTTCAATTGAGTGCATTTACTAACTCTAAGAATTTGCTACAAATAATAGACTTCATTTTTAGATTGACAATTACGCTGTATCGGCGCTAGCTACCCCCAAGACTCTTCCCCTTTTTCCCCACTTGACAGTTTTTATACTTGGTGGTTTGAGGGTTTATAATGTTTAATAATATTAACAATAGTAATCTAATAGTAATAAGACAATAATGTTCTGGCAATAAAAAAACGTTATAACATCTAATCGAAATTTTGGTGGATTGCTTATCATCATTGATTTGAAATTTATATGGTTACTTAAAACGCCCATATAACGAAATTATGAAGTAAATGAGATAGACCCAAATAGAATTATTAAACGATTGAGATTAAGTTAGAGTTGGTTTAGTAAAATGGTTAGATCAGTGAGATATATTTAAATTAAACTATTAATTTAATGCTACATTATAAATTAGCTGAGTATTATTATTAATTTAATGCTAAGGAAAACAACGATTAAATTAACCAGACGAGTTAGATAAAATTTGACTCGACTAGAGGCATTAAATATTGGAGTAATCAAAAGTCATCCGATTAGCGGTTTAGATCTAAAGTTCACCGATCCAATATATCAAATTTGTTCTCACTCACGCTGGGTTTTACCTGCTCAAGATAACGTGAAATTGCGAATGAAGGGAATTTTCAGCGGCTTGATTTTTGCCGATAACAGTCGCTATGTTTGTGGTGTGTACGAACTCATCTGCTAAGTAAATCGTGAGTGTTATGCCTTGGCTACTCGTATGTTGATTAATTCTTCATGCATCGGTGTGTGTGCTTGTGACAGTCGTGGCGAAAGTTGCCTGGTGCATGAGTGGATTTACTAGTGCTGTATGCATTCTCCTTTGTCTTATCTAACGTGAACTTTCATGCTGTCGATCTATTATCGAAACTGAATATTGTGATTTTATCTAATTGATGTTAGTTTCACAGATATTTCGTTATTCCATATGTCGCATGATTCTCACCGTATGATTAGTTACAGAAACTTCCGATCTATGCTGCTGCCAGCTCTCATTATGGAATTTTATCATCGTCATCAACATCGACTGGGATTTTACCGAATATCTCAACGATCGCTGGAAAACAACTCAAAAAAAATGCTGACATTCGACTACTCGCTATGCTATACCAAGATTGGAATTTGCTCATTTGGATAGACTATCGTACCTTTCGCAATTATGTCACAATCATTATGTATTCGATGTACTGGGGGTAACATTGCAACTCCATTCGTATTTGTCTTTTGTACAGACTCTTGTATCTTGGTTGAATGTGATCTGAGGATCTATTTCCAGTTGCATGCTAAAGGCATAACAAATTATAAAAAATATAATAATAATAATAATAATAATATAATAATAATAATAATAATGATATATAATAATAATAATAATAATAATAATAATAATAATAATAATAATAATAATAATAATAATAATAATAATAATAATAATAATAAAATAATAATAATAATAATAATAATAATAATAATAAATAATAATAATATAATAATAATAATATAATATAATAATAATAATAATAATAATAATAATAATAATAATAATAATAATAATAATAATAATAATAATAATAATAATACATAATAATAATAATAATAATAATAATAATAATAATAATAATAATAATAATAATAATAATAAATAATAATAATAATAATAATAATAATAATATAATAATAATAATAATAATAATAATAATAATAATAATAATAATAATAATAATAATAATAATAATAATAATAATAATAATAATAATAATAATAATAATCATAATAATAATAATAATAATAATAATAATAATAATAATAATAATAATAATAATAATAATAATAATAATAATAATAATATAATAATAATAATAATGATAATGATTATCATAATAACTTTTTATCAAAAATTTGAGCAAGATTAATACGAAGTTCATATGTAAAATTGAGACTGTCCTGCTGTCCATCTTTCAATATTAACTTTGCCGCACAGAAATAAAACCCTTGATTCAAGGTTGAAAGGTCGTCTAAGGTTATTTGACTGTTATGGCAGAATCCAGAAACGTTGCGCGGTAGGAAATCCAATTCTTTGCAAGATGAATTGAAATTGGTCTTTAAATTTCAGTACGTTGGATTCAATGGTATTTTGTATTTTACCTTTTTTGAACTAGTTATTTTTCGGAATTAACCATAATATACGACTTTGGAAAACTTATCAAAATTGAGTGTGTGCGAGAGATATAGACGATAAAATAACGCTTACGGAGTTCTGGAAACTGAAAGTTGTAGGAACCATTTTGAGTAGAATTATGCCCTCAGATAATATATCCTATAAGATGACACTAATTTTCAGACGAATTCAATAAACCATTGTATGGATTTCTCCAGATAATAGAGATACTCCAAGCTTAGCAAAGACGGTCCGACGATTTAATAGTGTGACACTCTCATTCACTGGGTGAACTCTCAAAAACTCTTCATTTCATTTGATTAATACATCTACTCCTTCAATCACTATATGGCTGTTACTTTATTCCCGGCTATCGTGGGTCTCATATCAAGATTTCTGCCTTTGGCTGCAGTTACTAAGGAATCATGTATTTTATAATTAAAAACGTTTAATTTTATTATTTTGATTGATTTTCATTACTTTGAGTAAATTTAAACAATTAATTAAATTCGAAAGATTGCTTCACTAAGAGGAAGTCATATTAAATTCGATAGGTAACTTAAAATCAAGCAAAATGATATACCAATTTTTCGTTTGCGGCCAATGAGAATTGATAGTCCTAGAATAAATTGAATCTCGAAGACGATTTAGATTTAATAATAAATTCAATATAACTATGTCAAATAAATGACTTTGTAATATGAACAGCGACAATATATTGTGTTAGCGAAGTCGCAAATAATTCGACGAAAAGCATTATTCAGAATCTCACTTTTTCAAATTTTTTGAATCTCGTTTCTTTGTGAAAGTTTAACACAAAAGTCCAAGGTAGACGGCAACGACTAAGGGATTGGGTAACTCATGAAACGATGAAGGGGCAAGAGAAAATTGGGCACGGCACCTTCTACGGTAGCCCATGAATCCAGAAGCTCGTCAGGCCATTATCAGTTCTCGTGACAGTGCTCACCTTTTGTTGACAACTACCCACTAAATTGCAGTACCAGTGTTGCTTTGCGAAACGGATGCTATATAGATTCCAAGCAGGGAAATAGTTTCCCCACACGAAACCCACCACTATTAATACTTGTTAAAAAGAGAACTTGAAGAATATAAATCAGTAAAATATTGATGTTTTTTGATACTCACGAATTTTCGTGATCGATTTTTCGAATTTTCGAAACATCGATATATTACTGAATTATAGTCTTCAAGCTCTTTTTTTAATAAATTCAACGGAAAATATAATCATTGGTGAAATTGGAAAAAAATGTTCTTATAACATTAATATTTAGTTTAGAACTCAGATTTTCTAATTAATTTTAGTGAAACGAAAAATTATATTGATGCTGATTAATTCTTTTTATATAAAAAACAACAGTATAATCATATTTTTGATCGATTTTAAAAAAAGAAAACTTAATATTATTAAAAAATATTTTTATTTTAGAGAGACTTCGAGTTAGATGTAAAAACTAAATTAAAATAATTTAAATCATCACGTACCAGTATTCGTTATTTTCTTCATTTTCTAATAGTATTTAGAATCGTAATCAAGTTAGATGCGTTAAATTCTTAACCAAATATTTTACAAAATTCAATATTTATACAGTACCGAAAATAAAGCGTAATTTTGAGATTTCATATTGTAATGCAACATTTGTTTTATTGTTTTACAATGGTGAATATTTAAATTATAATTTTTATAATATGACTGAAGAATTAAGCTTAGCTGAAAGAGCTATAATTGAGAGAAATCGACAAAAAGCTCTTATAAGGCTTGAGCAAAAGCGTCGATATGCCAACCTGAAGTAATTTCAAAAGTGAAATATATTCATGATTTTTACATATATTCTAAAGTGACAAAGAAATTATTAGTAATGGTAAAAGTTATGTTGACTTAAATGCCGGATTTCTCATTGATAAAGAAATTGAAAGTAAAAAAGTGAAAAGCTTTTATTCTACTAAAGCCAAACATGTCGGATAATTTTACTGAATCCGTTTGTGATATTTGTTCAGAAACATTTTGTGAATCATTTTTGAAA
The DNA here is from genome assembly GCA_959609185.1 of Schmidtea polychroa. Classification (NCBI taxonomy): domain Eukaryota; kingdom Metazoa; phylum Platyhelminthes; order Tricladida; family Dugesiidae; genus Schmidtea; species Schmidtea polychroa. The sequence goes on from CAUHTR010003392.1 coordinate 10,716, forward strand.
AAAAATTTCGACTTGATCGTTTGTAATAAATGTCGGTAAATTATAATCTTTTATTAACTTTCTATTAAATTGATCTTGAAATGGGCCGCCATTCAGGGATCCGGAGCAGCATAAGCTGATCAATAAAACATCTGCCAAAGAAATATATCTCCTTAATGATATTGACTTAAATAAACGGGAGCCGAATCTTAAATTCATCGTAAAACCGAATCCTAAGAACTCTACATGGGGAGACATGAAACTCTACCTAGAAGCCCAAGTAATTGATTGGTTGGTAGTTGTTGTTGATTGTCCCGTTATTATTGGTCGCGGCGCGATCTCTCGAGGTCTGGGGATCCGAGGAAGCCCTGGAAATTGAACGGAAGGCTCGTTTGGAAAATATTGACAAAATGAAAATTATGAAATATCAGAAAAAAATAAAAAGTTGAAAAAATTAATGCAGAAATTATTTATATTTATTGATTAGAATTGCGGGAAAATGCCAAAGAGAAAGAGATGAAATTCGATTATCGGGGACATCAGCACATTTATCTGGACAAGGTTGAATACGATGAGGATCAGGATTTGTACCGGCGCACCTGTGGAGAATGCGGCTATGTTGATAGCTATGAGGATCTCGATTAATATATAGCGCGTTGTCTTTTGATATATTATTGATTATTATATTTTTTGTACTATTGATTATTATATTAATTGTGTTACTGATTATTATATTTATTGTATTATTGGTTATTATATTTATTGTATTATTGGTTATTATATTTATTGTATTATTGATTATTATATTTATTGTATTATTGATTATTATATTTATTGTACTATTGATTATTATATTTATTGTATTATTGATTATTATATTTATTGTATTATTGATTATTATATTTATTGTATTATTGATTATTATATTTTTTGTACTATTGATTATTATATTAATTGTGTTACTGATTATTATATTTATTGTATTATTGGTTATTATATTTATTGTATTATTGATTATTATATTTATTGTATTATTGATTATTATATTTATTGTACTATTGATTATTATATTTATTGTATTATTGATTATTATATTTATTGTATTATTGATTATTATATTTATTGTACTATTGATTATTATATTTATTGTAATATTGATTATAATATTTTATTGATTATATATTTATTGTATTATTGATTATTATATGACTGATTACTATATTTATTGTATTATTTTTAAGTTTTATAAATTAAATTTCTGTAACGTTGAATGAAATCGTATGAAGGCTAAATAACCAATTACACTTATTCAATTGAGTTGAATAGACTCAGTGTCCATGCAAACTATTTCGGGTCAATAAAAAATTCAAAAAATGGTCAAGGCATGAGTAATGAGTAATTTTCACTATTACTTTAAAATATATAACTAAAATATATATAAAGCTTCACAAAAAACTTTTTAGTTCTATGGATTCCGCGAGTTTACAAAGCATGAGGACCTATTGGGCTTGTGTACTGGGGTTTTATCACTCAAGTCGATAGCTGGTGTGGTTACAAGGACACACTTAATTTGTTCGGAGTTGGAAGAAGATATCGCCAACGAACACACGGGCAATACCCTAGATGTGAAGAGGTTAGCTTTTCATGCAAGCCTCAGTCCATAGATCAGTGTTTCGAGGTCGCGCGCTGTATATACCTGATTCAGTTCCGGAGACTGCTTCTGTATCAAGGTCTTCTGGGTCCTGGTTTCTGTGACTAGACTATCAAGGCAGTGCTCTAGGCGGTAAACTATTTGAGTGATTTCCTTCGACTTATGAAGGTATCGTCGAATGAGAATTTATAAATTGAAATCTGTCATGAAATAAAATCTCATACTCATTGCGGTTAATGACGTGTCTTGTACAGCTGGTTTCTTGTCTTGTAGAACTCTTTTATGTGTTCATTGCAAATCAATTTTCTGAAAGATCCCATTCTGATTACTAATTTTATTCCTGGCTGTGGACTTGGTGTATTCCTGCTTTCTCTTTTTTCCAGTATGCAATTTTTGATTACGCTGCAATTATTCATATGATGAATTTATGGCGGATCCGTTCAGCGGAACTTATTTATCGAATTTCATCAGTTAGTTGATCATATATTTCCTCGGGAATTTATCGTATTATTTTCTCCTTTACCATGAACAGTTAAGGGATTGTCGTCGATTTCGGCCTTACTCGACACTGTCTATGGCCATGGCCTAGTATGAAGACTACATTCATCTTCGTCATATTATTATATCGTGTTACTTTGATTTCGTCAGTTTAAGTTTGATTTATTGCCATTGAAATTCAAAATTCTCGGCGATAAGGTGAATAGACGCTGCAATCTGCTCGTTGTAATGTCTAGAGTAAATCTGGTGCTGGTGTTATTCAATTTCATGTGTTTACGGGTCAATTTGTACCAACACATGTGAGATCTCGTATGAATTTGATCACGCAAACATCCTGTGGCTTAAATAGGAATTGTAATTGATGTCGGCTCTGCCTATAAGGTGATCTGATGAAAACTCGAACCGTACGGTATCATTTTACCGAAAAATGGCTATATTTAATTAACCTCAACCGGATATACCTCATGCAATTTTAAATAAAGTCAATCACTGTATAGAATCTAAATAGCCAACTGGACATTAATACGACGAGCTCCTACGGTTTTACAAATTCACTTGATTTTTAATAGAGATTTTGATTGAGTAACTCGAACATGTGCTATAGGTTGGCTTAAACAAAATTTTCACTCACATAACTCGCTTAAACATCTGTGAGACGAGACAAACTAAAAAGCTTGACGCAATTTCCAGATTTTAGTTTTGTAGTTGGTCAGCTTACCTGTGCGCGAGCGTGATAACGTAGCATGGGGCTTCCCATATGTAGAGAACAGAGTGTTAGGGCTTTTGTCCTCTGTGGGCACCAAAAGTTGCAGTGTTAACAGCGTAGGTAAACTGCCCACTTCTCGTTGGTCAAATATATATTTCATTTTACTAACTTTATGTGTGTTAGCGACAGAACCTCTAGTATTAATTGAATCCATTTAAAATTAAGATTTTGAATACGCTTTATTATTCAATTACAATAGTATTTAAACAAATCACATTATAATTTGTATGAGGAGTTTCTATAAAAATAATAAATGCATAAGTAAGGATTTCAACATACAATAATAATTTAATATATATTTTAGAATACCTGACAATGTAGTTTGGCTGTGCAATGTTTATAAAGATTTTAAGTCTACAAAAATGATTCCTTATGGAAAATGGAAAAGAGAAAAGCTAAACTTAAAGCTTTAATCGCATTAATAAAATTTAATTCATGAACATATTAATAATAATTTCTTACTTCTAGATTCTAAGAAATTTTGTTAAAAATTACAGTGAGAGATTACTCCAAAAATTTCATTATATTTCAATAAAAATATGTCTGCTTATATACCCTGATTTTTTTGTGTTCGAGTATGTGTGCGTGTTTTGATGCAGTAAAACAAATTTAAATTCTTTTAAAATAATTTATTTTTTGATTCAATTTTAATGACAATTTTTACTATTTATGATTTATTGTATTTTGTAATTTTTATATTTTATTTAAATTTTATTAAATTAGCCGTCATGATGGATTTGATCATTTTCTCGAATATTCAATATTATTTAATAGCTTTTCATATCATTTGTATTTCTTTCTATTTCTATTTCTACTATTGTCTAATCACCATGAATTCGAATTTGTATTTATCACGCTATTTATGTCTGTTTCATGAAATACTTCTTTTTCTTGTTGTTTAATTTAATTTTTTTTATGTTTCATTATTTTGGTGTTATGTTTTTTTCCGTTTTCGTGGTTACTTGGTCTTTTCACGTGTTCAGATTTTAAGTAAACTCAAGTCTATCTACAGGAGATTTATTTCATATTTTGATCAAAAACATTAAAAGCAAAGAAAAACTTTATTACCAAAGAATCAAATAATATCACCAAGAATGTCTACAAGATGTGCAATCATTTAATGCTTTTATGCATTCTTATTAGATTGAGATATTGATAAGGTTTCTATTTTGCACATGTCTTCAATATGATCCTTTGGATTTTCCGATTGAATACTTTTCGCAACATCTATTCTTTCCACAGGTTTCATTTCGTCTTTTGAACTCCATTCGATACTTCGGAATTCATTCAAGTCAATCTCAGCAGGGGCCTTTAGGCCTTTTATATCGCATATTATTGAAACAAAATCTTTTTTCATCTGATCATATTTTGGTGTTTCGCTGTAGGCCATTTGGGAGACGTAATGCAAGATACCTTCAAGTTCTGAAATTATAATTGATTAGCTCAATGACTTGGATCGAATAATTATATTCTTTGTTTTACTTGACTAATTTTTTAATTAATTGATGAGAAAATATTTAATTTAATGAAAATGTTTTATAATCAAATAGTGTTTGGGAAATTTTACATATGTTTGTGTTCAACGTGTCAGAAATGGTGGTCAGACAAGTATGCACAAGACAAATGCGCACAAGACATATCTTCACAGTGACAGGTGCGCACGATGACAAATTCGCACAAAAGAATAAAAATATGGATTTACAGTAAATAGTTTTATATTAAAATTGCATGCATTTATAATAATAATTAAATAATAAAGATGTATAAAAGAAATTTTTATTTATTGAATATATTGTCACATTAATTAAATATAAAATAATTGAAAAGCGCATTTATTTATTATTTAATATTATTATTATTTATTATGTCAATTTTTGGCGTTTTTCAATTATAAAGCAATAAAGTTGAATCAGCAATATTGTATACTTACCTGGATCGAAGAGAAATATTCTCGTCTCCTGCATAGTACTGATGAGAGCAAAAAGCTCAAAATTATTATTATCATTATTATATAGACATTTATTAAACATTCAAAAAGGTCTTACTTTTACCCCAAGAATGAATATCCAGCCCGACTGCTTGAATAAATAGTTTCGTGTCATTCATGTATTTATCTTTGGACTCAGCCACTTGGTTCCGCATAGCTGGCGTTCGAGTGCCTGAAAAAGTATAATTAACATTATTTGATCAATGAAATTGTGTGCTGACAGAGATATTGAAATATGCCATTATTATGCAACGGATGTGCAGCTCAGAAATGAGATAAGAAACAAATTTAAATTAAAACAAACCTTTTATCTCTGATATCCATGGCAAATTCCCGTATCCAAAGCCTTCAAAGGGGTTGCGTATATTTTTGTCCCAGGTCAGCCACTGTATTAAATTGAACATTAAACTTTCTATATCACTTCTGCGGCTCAGCAGATTTCCTAAATTTTATAATAAATAATATAATCTTGACATGTTGAGATCACCTCTGTGACAATCTCTACCGCAGAATTCTAAAGTCCCTCTGTGCTTATTAAGTTCGTCAGAATCTTCTAATTTGTGCTTTCCATCTATTGAAAACCTCGTAGCCGTTCCGTAATCAATCAGATATATCTAGATGATAACGTCAGGAATTGTCTATGAAATAAGATTGGAAACTTCTTTTGGTTGCAAGCGGCCCTTGACGATATTCGAGGCTTTAATATCGCCATGGGAAATCTCTCTGCTATGAATGTATTCCAATAGATCCAGCTATATACGATGTCAAATGATTAATGAGACAAAAAAGAGTTTTACAATGTTTAAAGCAATTTGAAATTTGCAAGCAGCCCCAACGTAAAAGTGGGGGATCTTGCAATTTTCAATTGCTTTAAACATTGTAAAACTCTTTTTGTCTCATTAATCATTTGACATCGTATATATCTGGATCTATTTGGAATACATTCATAGCAGAGAGATTTCCCATGGCGATATTAAGCTCGAATACACTCGTCAGGCGCTTGCAACCAAAGAAGTTTCAATCTTATTTCATAGACAATTCCTGACGTTATCAGGTTAGATATATCTGATTGATTACGGACGGCTACGAGGTATTTACAATAGATGGAACCACAATAGAAGATTCTGACGAACTTATATCACAGAGGGACTTTAGACTTCTGCGGTAGAGATTGTCACAGAGGTGATCTCACATGTCAAGATTATATTATTTATTATAAAATTTCGGGAAATCTCTGAGGCCGCAGAATATATAGAAAGTATTAATGTTCAATTTAATACAGTGGCTGACCTGGGACAAAATATACGCAACCCCGTTGAAGGCTTTGGATACGGCAATTTGTCCCCATGGATATCAGAGATAAAAAGTTTGTTTTAATTTAAATTTGTTTCTTATCTCTTCTGAGCTGCACATCCGTTGCATAATAATTGGCACATTTCAATATCTCTGTCAGCACACAATTTCATGATCAAATAATGTTAATTATACTTTTTCAGGCACTCGACGCAGCTATGCGGAACAAGTGGCTGAGTCCAAAGATAAATACAGCTGACACGAAACGGTATTTATTCAGCAGTCTGGCTGGTATTCATTCTTGGGGTAAAGTAGACCTTTTTGATTTTAATAAATGTCTATATAATAATGATAATAATATTTTGAGCTTTGTGTGCTCTCATCAGTACTATGCAGGAGAACGCTAAGATTTCTCTTCGACCAGGTAAGTACACAGAATTGCTTATTCACTTTATTCTTTATATTGAAAACGCCAAAAATTGACATAATATAAGATAATATTGCATATAAATAAAGCGCTTTTCAATTATTTTTATTTAATAGATGTACAATATATTCAATAATAAATTTCTTTTATACATCTTTATTATGTAATTATTATTATAAATTGCATGCATTTTAATATAAACCTATTTACTGTAAATCCAATATTTTATTCTTTTGTGCGCATTGTCATCGTGGCGCACCTGTTTTTCGACTGTGAAGATATGTCTTGTGCGCATTTGTCTTGGTGCATACTTGGTCTGACCACCATTTCTGACACGTTACACGACACCTATGTAAAATTTCCCAAACACTATTTGATTATAAACATTTCAGTGAAATTGTTAAATATTTTTCTCATCAATTATTAAAATTAGTCAAGTAAAACAAGAATTAATTATTCGATCCAAGTCATTAGCTATCAATTAATAATTTCAGAACTTGAAGGTATCTTGCAATTACGTTCTCCGCAAATGCCTACAGCGAAACCACCAAATATGAGTCAGATGAAAAAAGATTTTGTTTCAATAATATGCGATATAAGGCCTAAAGGCCCTGCTGAGGATTGCCTTGATGAATTCCGAGTATCGAATGGAGTTCAAAAGACGAAATGAACCTGTGGAAGATAGATGTTGCGAAAATGTATTCAAATCGGGAAAATCCAAAGATCTATTGAGCATGTGCAAATAGAAAACCTTATCATATCTCATCTAATAAGAATTCATAAAAGCTTAATGATTGCACATCTTGTAGACATTCTTGGTGATATTATTTCAATCTTTGGTAATAAATTTTTTCTTTGCTTTTGATGTTTTTGATCAATATGAATTAAATCTCCTGTTAGATAGACTTGAGTTGTACTAAATCTGAACACGTGAAAAGACCAAGTACCACGAAACGGAAAAAAACATAACACCAAAATAATGAAACCTTAAAAAAAAATTAATTAAACAAACAAGAAAAAGAAGTTTTATGAACAGACATAATACGTGATAAATACAAATCGAATTCATGGTGTGATTAACAATCGTAGAATAGAATAGAAAGAAATACAAATGATATGAAAGCTATTAAATAAATATTGCTATATTTCGAGAAAATTATCAAATCCGATCATGACAGCTAATTAATAATTTAAATAAAAATATAAAAATTACAAAATACAATAAATCATAAATAGTAAAATTGTGATTAAATTGAAATCAAAAAATAAATTATTTTAAAAGATTTAAATTTGTTTTACTGCATCAAACACGCACACATACTCCACACAAAAAAATCAGGGTATATAAGCAGACATATTTTTATTGAAATATAATGAAATTTTTGAGTAATCTCTCCCCCTGTAATTTTTTACAAAATTTCTAGAATCTAGAAGTAGAATTATTATTAATTGTTTCATGAATTAAATTTTATTAATGCGATTTAAAGCTTTAAGTTTAGCTTGTTTTTCTTTTCCATTTTCCATAAGGAATCATTTTTGGTACTTAAATTTTATAAACATTGCACAGCCAAACTACATTGTCAGTATTCTAACATATAATTACATATTATTATGGTTTTGTCTGTATGTTGAATCCTTACTTATCATTTATTTTTTTTAGAAACTCTCATACAAATTATATGTGATTTGTTTCAATACTATTGTAATTTAATAATAAAGCGTATTCAAAATCTTAATTTTAAATGGATTCAATTAATACTAGAGGTTCTTCCGCTAACACACATAAAGTTAGTAAAATGAATATATTATTGACCAACGAGACGTGGGCATTTACCTACGCTGTTAACACTGCAACTTTTGGTGACTACAGTAGACAACCGCCCTAACGCTCTGTTCTCTATATATGGGGAACCCATGCTACGTTATCACGCTCGCGCACAGGTAAGTTGACCAACTACAAAAACTAAAATCTGGAAATTGCGTCAAGCTTTTTAGTTTGTCTCGTCCCACAGATGTTTAAGTCGAGTGATGTGATGAAAATTTTGTTTAAGCCAACTATAGCATATGTTCGCGAAGTTACTCAAATCAAAATTCTATGTAAAAATCAAGTGAATTTTTAAAACCGTAGGAGCTCGTCGTATTAAATGTCCAGTTGGCTATTTGTAGATTCTAACAGTGATTGACTTTATTTTAAAATTTGCAGTAGGTTATCTGGTTAAGGTAATTAAATATAGTCCATTTTTCGTACAATGACCGTAACGTTCGAGTTTTCATCGATACACCTTATGGCAGAGCCGCATCAATTACATTCCTATTTAAGCCACAGGATGTTTGCGTGATCAAATTTACGAGTCTCACATGTGTTGGTCCAAATTGGACCCGTAACACATGAAATTGAATAACACCAGCACCGATTTACTTAGACATTAACACGATCAGATTGCAGCGTCCTTCACCTTATCGCCGAGAATTTTGAATTTCCTGGCAAGAAATCAAACTTAACTGACGAAATCAAAGTAACACATATAATAATATGACGAACGATTAATGTAGTCCTTCATACTCGGCCATGGCCATAGACGTGTCGAGTAGAGGCCGAAATCGACGACAATCCCTTAACTGTTCATGGTAAGAGAAAATAATACGATAAATTCCCGAGTAAATATATGATCAACTAACTGATGAATTCGATTAAATAAGGTTCCGCTGAACTCGGATCGCGCCTAAATTCCATCATAATGAGAATTGCAGCGGTAATCAAAATTGCATACTGGAAAAAGGAGAAAGCAGGTATACACCAAGTCCACAGCAGGAATAAAATTAGTAATCAGAATGGGATCTTTCAGAAAATTGGGATTTGCAATTAACACATAAAAGAGTTCTACAGACAGAAACCAGCTGTACAAGACAACGCTTGACCGCAATGAGTATGAGATTTTATTCAGCAGATTCAATTTATAAATTCTCATTCGACGATACTTCTAAGTCGAAGGAAATCACTCAATAGTTGTACCGCCTAGAGCCACTGCCTTGATAGTCTGAGGTCCAAAGAAACCAGGGACCCAGAAGAAACTTGATACAGAGCAGTATCCGGAACTGAATCAGTATATACAACCCCCCCCGCGCGACCTCGAACACTGATCTATGGACTGAGGCTTTGCATGAAAGCTACTCTTCAATCTAGGGTAAATTGCCCTGTGATTCGTTGGCGATATCTTCTTCCACTCAGAACAAATTAAGGTGTGTTCCTTGTAACCACACCAGCTTCACTTGAGTGATAAAACCCAGTACACAAGCCAATAGGTCCTCACTGCTTTGTAAACCGCGGAATCCATAGAATACTAAAAGTTTTTTTTGCAGTTTATATATTTTTTAGTGATATTTTAAAGTAATAGGGAAAATTACTCATTACTCATGCCTTTACACCATTTTTTGAATTTTTATGACCCCATAGTTTGCAGGACAGTGATCTAATTCAACTCATCAAATGAGTGCGAATTGGCTATTTAGGCCTTCTACTATTTCATTCAATTCGTTCCAAGAATTTAATTTATAAACTTAAAATAATACATAAATATATTTATAGTCATATAATAACAATAATACAATTAATATAATAATCAATAATACAATTATATAATAATCACTAATACAATAACTATAATAATCAATATTAACATAAATATAATATCAATATACAATAAATATATAATCATGATCAATAAATATAATAATCAATAATACAATAAATTAATAATAATCAATAATGCAATATAATATCATAATACAATAAATATAATAATCAATAATATATCAAAAGACAACGCGCTATATATTAATCGAGATCCTCATAGCTATCAACATAGCCGCATTCTCCACAGGTGCGCCGGTACAAATCCTGATCCTACATCGTATTCAACCTTGTCCAGATAAATGTGCTGATGTCCCCGATAATCGAATTTCATCTCCTTCTCTTTGGCATTTTCCCGCAATTCTAATCAATAAATATAAATAATTTCTGCATTAATTTTTCAACTTTTTATTTTTTCTGATATTTCATAATTTTCATTTGTCCATATTTTCCAACGAGCTTCCGTTCAATTTCCAGGGCTTCCTCGGATCCCAGACCTCGAGAGATCGCGCCGCGACCAATAATAACGGGACAATCAACAACAACTACCAACCAATCAATTACTTGGGCTTCTAGGTAGAGTTTCATGTCTCCCCATGTAGAGTTCTTAGGATTAGGTTTTACGATGAATTTAAGATTCGGCTCCCGTTTATTTAAGTCAATATCATTAAGGAGATATATTTCTTTGGCAGATGTTTTATTGATCAGCTTATGCTGCTCCGGATCCCTGAATGGCGGCCCATTTCAAAATCAATTTAATAGAAAGTTAATAAAAGATTATAATTTACCGACATTTATTACAAACGATCAAGTCGAAATTTTTTTCAAAATGATTCACAAAATGTTTCTGAACAAATATCACAAACGGATTCAGTAAAATTATCCGACATGTTTGGCTTAGTAGAATAAAAGCTTTTCACTTTTTACTTTCAATTTCTTTATCAATGAGAAATCCGGCATTTAAGTCACATAACTTTTACCATTACTAATAATTTCTTTGTCACTTTAGAATATATGTAAAAATCATGAATATATTTCACTTTTGAAATTACTTCAGGTTGGCATATCGACGCTTTTGCTCAAGCCTTATAAGAGCTTTTTGTCGATTTCTCTCAATTATAGCTCTTTCAGCTAAGCTTAATTCTTCAGTCATATTATAAAAATTATAATTTAAATATTCACCATTGTAAAACAATAAAACAAATGTTGCAATTACAATATGAAATCTCAAAATTACGCTTTATTTTCGGTACTGTATAAATATTGAATTTTGTAAAATATTTGGTTAAGAATTTAACGCATCTAACTTGATTACGATTCTAAATACTATTAGAAAATGAAGAAAATAACGAATACTGGTACGTGATGATTTAATTATTTTAATTTAGTTTTACATCTAACTCGAAGTCTCTCTAAAATAAAAAATATTTTTTAATAATATTAAGTTTTCTTTTTTAAAATCGATCAAAAATATGATTATACTGTTGTTTTTATATAAAAAGAATTAATCAGCATCAATATAATTTTTCGTTTCACTAAAATTAATTAGAAAATCTGAGTTCTAAACTAAATATTAATGTTTTTAAGAACATTTTTTTCCAATTTCACCAATGATTATATTTTCCGTTGAATGTATTAAAAAAGAGAGCTTGAAGACTATAATTCAGTAATATATCGATGTTTCGAAAATTCGAAAAATCGATCACGAAAATTCGTGAGTATCAAAAAACATCGATATTTTACTGATTTATATTCTTCAAGTTCTCTTTTTAACAAGTATTAATAGTGGTGGGTTTCGTGTGGGGAAACTATTTCCCTGCTTGGAATCTATATAGCATCCCTTTCGCAAAGCAACACTGGTACTGCAATTTAGTGGGTAGTTGTCAACAAAAGGTGAGCACTGTCACGAGAACTGATAATGGCCTGACGAGCTTCTGGATTCATGGGCTACCGTAGAAGGTGCCGTGCCAATTTTCTCTTGCCCCTTCATCGTTTCATGAGTTACCCAATCCCTTAGTCGTTGCCGTCTACCTTGGACTTTTGTGTTAAACTTTCACAAAGAAACGAGATTCAAAAAATTTGAAAAAGTGAGATTCTGAATAATGCTTTTCGTCGAATTATTTGCGACTTCGCTAACACAATATATTGTCGCTGTTCATATTACAAAGTCATTTATTTGACATAGTTATATTGAATTTATTATTAAATCTAAATCGTCTTCGAGATTCAATTTATTCTAGGACTATCAATTCTCATTGGCCGCAAACGAAAAATTGGTATATCATTTTGCTTGATTTTAAGTTACCTATCGAATTTAATATGACTTCCTCTTAGTGAAGCAATCTTTCGAATTTAATTATTGTTTAAATTACTCAAAGTAATGAAAATCAATCAAAATAATAAAATTAAACGTTTTTAATTATAAAATATATGATTCCTTAGTAACTGCAGCCAAAGGCAGAAATCTTGATATGAGACCCACGATAGCCGGGATAAAGTAACAGCCATATAGTGATTGAAGGAGTAGATGTATTAATCAAATGAAATGAAGAGTTTTTGAGAGTTCACCCAGTGAATGAGAGTGTCACACTATTAAATCGTCGGACCGTCCTTTGCTAAGCTTGGAGTATCTCTATTATCTGGAGAAATCCATACAATGGTTATTGAATTCGTCTGAAAATTAGTGTCATCTTATAGGATATATTATCTGAGGGCATAATTCTACTCAAAATGGTTCCTACAACTTTCAGTTTCCAGAACTCCGTAAGCGTTATTTTATCGTCTATATCTCTCGCACACACTCAATTTTGATAAGTTTTCCAAGGTCGTATATTATGGTTAATTCCGAAAAATAACTAGTTCAAAAAAAGGTAAAATACAAAATACCATTGAATCCAACGTACTGAAATTTAAAGACCAATTTCAATTCATCTTGCAAAGAATTGGGATTTCCTACCGCGCAACGTTTCTGGATTCTGCCATAACAGTCAAATAACCTTAGACGACCTTTCAACCTTGAATCAAGGTTTATTTCTGTGCGGCAAAGTTAATATTGAAAGATGGACAGCAGGACAGTCTACAATTTACATATGAACTTCGTATTAATCTTGCTCAAATTTTTGATAAAAAGTTATTATGATAATCATTATCATTATTATTATTATTATTATTATTATTATTATTATTATTATTATTATTATTATTATTATTATTATTATTATTATTATTATTATTATTATTATGATTATTATTATTATTATTATTATTATTATTATTATTATTATTATTATTATTATTATTATTATTATTATTATTATTATTATTATTATTATATTATTATTATTATTATTTATTATTATTATTATTATTATTATTATTATTATTATTATTATTATTATTATTATTATTATTATTATTATGATTATTATTATTATTATTATTATTATTATTATTATTATTATTATTATTATAATTATCATTATTATTATTATTATTATTATTATTATTATTATTATTATTATTATTTATTATTATTATTATTATTATTATTATTATTATTATTATTATTATTATTATTATTATTTATTATTATTATTATTATTATTTTATTATTATTATTATTATTATTATTATTATTATTATTATTATTATATTTTTTATAATTTGTTATGCCTTTAGCATGCAACTGGAAATAGATCCTCAGATCACATTCAACCAAGATACAAGAGTCTGTACAAAAGACAAATACGAATGGAGTTGCAATGTTACCCCCAGTACATCGAATACATAATGATTGTGACATAATTGCGAAAGGTACGATAGTCTATCCAAATGAGCAAATTCCAATCTTGGTATAGCATAGCGAGTAGTCGAATGTCAGCATTTTTTTGAGTTGTTTTCCAGCGATCGTTGAGATATTCGGTAAAAATCCCAGTCGATGTTGATGACGATGATAAAATTCCATAATGAGAGCTGGCAGCAGCATAGATCGGAAGTTTCTGTAACTAATCATACGGTGAGAATCATGCGACATATGGAATAACGAAATATCTGTGAAACTAACATCAATTAGATAAAATCACAATATTCAGTTTCGATAATAGATCGACAGCATGAAAGTTCACGTTAGATAAGACAAAGGAGAATGCATACAGCACTAGTAAATCCACTCATGCACCAGGCAACTTTCGCCACGACTGTCACAAGCACACACACCGATGCATGAAGAATTAATCAACATACGAGTAGCCAAGGCATAACACTCACGATTTATTTAGCAGATGAGTTCGTACACACCACAAACATAGCGACTGTTATCGGCAAAAATCAAGCCGCTGAAAATTCCCTTCATTCGCAATTTCACGTTATCTTGAGCAGGTAAAACCCAGCGTGAGTGAGAACAAATTTGATATATTGGATCGGTGAACTTTAGATCTAAACCGCTAATCGGATGACTTTTGATTACTCCAATATTTAATGCCTCTAGTCGAGTCAAATTTTATCTAACTCGTCTGGTTAATTTAATCGTTGTTTTCCTTAGCATTAAATTAATAATAATACTCAGCTAATTTATAATGTAGCATTAAATTAATAGTTTAATTTAAATATATCTCACTGATCTAACCATTTTACTAAACCAACTCTAACTTAATCTCAATCGTTTAATAATTCTATTTGGGTCTATCTCATTTACTTCATAATTTTGTTATATGGGCGTTTTAAGTAACCATATAAATTTCAAATCAATGATGATAAGCAATCCACCAAAATTTCGATTAGATGTTATAACGTTTTTTTATTGCCAGAACATTATTGTCTTATTACTATTAGATTACTATTGTTAATATTATTAAACATTATAAACCCTCAAACCACCAAGTATAAAAACTGTCAAGTGGGAAAAAGGGGAAGAGTCTTGGGGTAGCTAGCGCCGATACAGCGTAATTGTCAATCTAAAAATGAAGTCTATTATTTGTAGCAAATTCTTAGAGTTAGTAAATGCACTCAATTGAAAGAATAAAAAATCTTCCAGTTAATTCATTTGCATTCGTCAATTCACTTGTATTCAACATTAGTTAAATTTTGTAAATCATGTATAGGGTAGAAAACGAGTCGACATCTGGGGGGGGGGAACAATTCCTTTACCATCTAATCTGTTCTTCTTTTTCTTTTGAATATCCAAGGTAGTAACTGAGTAGTGGCACCAAATGTATGACATTTCGAATATCATATCTTAATCTCACCTTTATAGCTAGCCAACATGATGCCAATTGCCAAGCCCGTTTTACGTCCCTGCTTCTCCTGCTCGGACAAAAATGCAATTATCAAGGACCTGCAGACCCAGATTGGGCGATATAAAAGGAAAATAGATGAGTTGGAGGGCACATGGTTTAGCCCCACTCAAATGAAAGAAATACAGAAGAAGCTATACCGTAGCGAACACTGCCGGGACGCTCTAATCTCTGAGAGCCGCTCACAGAGGAACTTGATAAAAGAACAATCCGAAGCGCTGCACAAAGTGCATCTGCAGGCGTCAACCACGCGAAAGATAGTCAGCATCCCCATCAATGAGGCCGACAATCTCTTCCGGCACACCACGACACCTCTTCTAAGTCGTCGCCTCCTTTCAAGAAGTCCTGCCGAGAGTGCGTAGAGACCCAGCTCTCGCCCAAACAACCAGACGTTATTTTCGTTGGAACGAGTAAAGCGCCACCTGCGATCGCTTCTACATCCACAGTACCTCCAACTAATCCACGACATCGAAGCCAAAGCGTCGCAATTATCAAGAGCCGAACGTAAAAGGAAGCAGCGGGAACGAATAACCGCCAAACAGAATACACAACCAACGGAACTTCTTAATGGAGACAGCGCCCCTTCGGTAGCAATAGGTCCGACATCAGGAATCTCAGGGCGAATTATCTCCACCGCTGGAGTAACTTGGGAGGAAAACGCCTCCGAGTTTTTCAATTTGGATGAGTTATTGGCGGATACGGAGTGGGAGAAATAAGAATGCTCCCGTGAAATGACCCTATCCTCCGGAGAATTGTCGAACCGGATTTATCGTGTCTTTCTTTCCTTGTTTTTCTCTCATCCCGATATCTCTGTTGTATGTAAATCATCGGTGTTTTGTATGTTTAATGTTACAATAAATAATTTTATGTCTTTACATCATTTTCGTCGGTGAGGAATTCAGTATGACTGTAATAAATAGAGTTGATTGTTCTCGAAATTCCATGAGTGTCAGTTAGTTTGCATCTAAACCAAGGGTAGTGAGGTGGATTGATAATTCGAATAGACGTAAGTCCTTCTATCGGCAGTCAAGAGTGGGAAGTCGAGGCCTCAGTAAGGAGTAGTCCCTAAGGTAGGGGCTTACCTGCTTACTGGCGTCTCGCCGGCATAGTACAGTTCCAACGTGGAGGAATTCACGGGTATTATGTTGGAGTATAGGTTATGTGGCGAGCTCTGCTCGGGGGTGACAAAGTATGACGAGCATAATCAGAATGGGCACTCATCTCCTAGGCCAAAAGTTGAACTAATGGTGGTCAACCGAGTAGTGCCCAGCATTAGTGTGGATTCAAGCCCGAAGCTCAAAATCTTTCGTGCTTGCTCTTGAATCACGAATGATCCCATGATCCTCGACCCGAGACTAATATATGCTATGGAAAACCTTGTAATAACTTCACACCATTAGCTGCTTGAGGATTGTGTAATACACACATGGGGGTTGGCGCAGACTCGACATAGTATCATTCACCAGAAGATTTGTTATGGGATATTTTATGAACTGAATTGAAAAGATTTGCAAGTAGATTAAACAAATATATTTTTCATTAGCCAATATCATTTTACAAAATCCAAAAACAGATAAAAATTAGTACCAGAAATAAGCGAATTCTAGAAAAACTTATTGTATGAATGTTCATATTTAAAATCCAGTCCGTATAAAAGATCCTATGTCGGTGATTACTCATAGTAGAACAAAATTCTATAAATGAGCGCATATACATTACACAAAACAATCGATCAATTACAATGTGCAAGTGTGTGAAGGTGCAACATACAATCCAGACAACCAAAATTGATCATTCATAAAATGTGACGTGTATAATTACGCTTACCTGACATCTCAACAGCGGAATTCTCGCCGTGAGTATCACAGTCCATAAAATCGATTAATTGCAAATAACAAAATCTAGAAATGAAAGCCAACCAATTCACTAATAAACTGGATTGTAATGATTTGCATTAAATTTATTATTACATATTACTTGAAATTTTGTAAGTAGTAATCAGCATGAACTGAGAAATACGCGGATAATGTAAAATATTGATTATAAAATAAAGCCTAGCAAAGGTTAAATAAGTCAAAAACTAGCATTATATTGTCTACAACACAAAAGAATTGAATTGCTGCTTGCGCCGGCAAGTCACAGAACAATCGATACAAATACACACACACACACACAATCACACACACACATTTGGAATCGACCAATCAAAATCCACAGCATGGAAGAGGATAAATGAAACATATTATCATATTGTCTGCGCTGTGCCGGTGCAATAATCAATTAGATCCGATCCGATCCGATCCGATCCGACCCAATCCGATCCGATCAGCTACATATTGCCACCGTCCACCGATTCATTCCCAATGATCTGATCGTTAGGATTGCGTCGCTCATACCAGAGCGTCTCCTTGAACAGGAACCAGAGATTGGCAGCCCACAGTGCAACATTGGCAAATCCAGCAATCTACAACCCAAATCAGAGCACAATCGAAAATCGAACCAATCAATGGAGAGTTACCAGTGAAGCGTTCAAGCTGCCAAATGTGCCATCAGAAACCACTGTGCATACCTTCGAATTGTCTTTACAAAATGTAATACCTTCAATGATTAATTTGCCTCCGGTGTAAAACTTCAGTTTCGATACGCCATCGGCCCATGCGATGGAACCGATGAACCAGAGCACGACTATGACAACGGTGATGATAAAATCCTACAGAGACAATATTATCGGATCGAGACGATTTTAATTCCAGTCAGAACTACATTATAAAAGGGGAGGAGGGGGGAGGGGGAGGAGGGGGGTCAGAATTTTTAAATTTTAATATATTTATTTTTTTATTATTAATTGATTTTTTTATATTTATTTATTGATTATTAATTTTTATTATTATTGATTATTTTTTATATTTATTTTTGGATTATTATATTTTAATAATTAATTTAAAAAAAATTTTTATTTATATTTATTTATTGATTAATTTTAATATATTTATTTTTTATTATTAAAATTTATTTGGCCAATAAAATATAAAAAAATTAATAATCAATAAATAAATATAAATAGATATAAATAAATATAAAAAATAATCAATAAATAATAAAAATTAATAATCAATAAATAAATATTAAAAAAATCAATTAATAATAAAAAATAAATATATTTAAATTAATAATCAATAAATAAATATAAATAAAATTTTTTTAAATTAATTATTAAAATGTAATAATCAAAAAATAAATAAAATAGATATAATAAATAAATATAAAATAATCAATAAATAATAAAATTAATAATCATAAATAAATATAAATAAAAATTTTTTTTAATTAATTATTAAAATATAATAATCCAAAAATAAATAAAATAGATATAAAAAATAATCAATAAATAAAAAAAAATCAATTAATAATAAAAAAATAAATATATTAAAATTAAAAAAATCAGAGACATTGGAATAAGGCACACCGTTGTGCACTATCAGTTATCGCGGTCCACTGTGATAGTAATAAATGCATAACCTATAAAGTCGAAGTTGAAATGAAATGTTTTATTTAAGTTCCAATAGCCAATCAAATTGAACTATTTTAGGAAATTTCCGAAGGACTTTATGCGTATTTTCCGTTATTGAAGAAGTAGGCGTAATTAAGTTTAATTTATCTTTACTTAATATTAAAATTTATTTGGCCAATCAAATTGAAGTCATCAAAGAATTAAGACGTTAACGACCAAGGAATTAGGTGTATGTTACGTATCACGCAAAGAAATACCACACTTACAAAAGAACAACTTGGTAATTCCCCTAGACTAATTTAGAAACTATAATATATTACTTACATAGAAAAGTACAACGCACAATTTTATAATAGAGTTTAAAAATTTTAATAATTTATAGGGAAAATAATAATATTTAATTAATCCATTTTATTATGCCAATAAACATTATTATTAATCAATAAATTAATCAAATTGTAGTAAAATATTCGCTACGGTTATATTTTCTAATTAATTAATGCTTTAATAAATTTCTAAGTTTCATTTTTCACATAATTTATAATTAGCATTATTATATCAATAGTTACAATATCAAATATGAATAGGTTGCATCAAAGGTGCGTCGCTAGTTTTGTTGTGTAAGCGTTAAATATCTATTCTGACTCACCGTTTAATATTTCTGCCCTCCCAGACCTTAATTGTGTTTTATTTATTTGTCCTAATTTTGCATTTGGATTTCCTCTACCGTTCTAACCGGACACATTTCACCCTCTGTGCTACTTATATAGAATCAGAAACGCTTGGAAACTATAATTAAGTAGGGATTACAGTATCTAAATTGACCAAAGAGAAACCTTTGCAGAAATTCCTGGTTTTATTATTGGTTTATCAACTTCATTGTGGATTAGTGTGATATAGATGTGAAAAATACCACTAGCAATCATGAAAATTCCCGATGAAAGGAAAACGAAACATTGATTTACAGTCTCAAAAGAAATGAAAATAGCTGAAAAATGGAGTACAAAGATTTTAAGAAGCAAAAATTCCCCTTAACTATTGTGCATGTGCCAAAGCTACAATTTATATAATTATTAACAAATTAATTGAAAAATATTTTCTATGAGATTTCATTATTTGCTATTATTCCATTCATATTATTCTTATTTTCTTCTTCCATATCTGAGGGGAAATTGCATGTTGCTAATGATTTTTACTTCCTTTGTATTGATTTTAGGAGCGAAGTGCAAGTTCATAGATTATCCATTTGCGGTTTCCTTGCAAATCGTTTGGAACATAAAATTTCCTTCCTATTTCACCCCGTATTTATTTGCTCCCCAAAATCACGCTGTCTTGCTAATTGCTTCCCAATTTTTCATTTTTTTTTGTTTTTTCGTTGTATACTGAACTTCAATTTTCTTAAATTAATTAAACAGTGTTTTTGTTTAAAGCATATTTATGTGTTTTCCCTGACCTTCAATGCAAGTATTTATGTCATATTTCCCCCGCTCTATCATTGATTCAATTTCTCCTTGCAATTAATTCTACCCCTAATAACATTTTCACATCTATTTCACGTGGTTTCAGCTTTTTATTTTAAATTCTTTCAACTTTGACGTGGGAAAACATTGGGTTATAGAAACCCACCTAAAGTGCATCAGCGTCGAACCTTTGAAATATTTCTGAAAGGGAAAGAGAAATAATAGAGTGGAAATTGTCACAGAGTCACTGACAAAAGAAGGTCGAAATGTTTTGTTTGTTAAATTCTAATTCTACGCATCTATATTATTCCTAAAACTGATAAATGCGAGGCAAAATATATGCGACAAATCATCAAATAAATTGGATAAAATCCAGTGCTGCGTGAATAATCGATAACAATTAATGTGAAATTTCCACAAATTGAATGCTGAGATGATAATTATCAATTGTGTGTCAAACGGAACAATTCTGTTTCAGAACTGCTGCCAAATTCGATGCCATGCTAGAATCAATAATCCAATCGATACAAATGTGATTCATATGAATTGCAAGATTTTCCAGTTTTTGTTTTTTTAGATAAATAAACTATTTCCCTTTTTTTTACTTTTGTCGATATACATATTTTAAATACTGTTTAAAAATAATTTACTTTAATTAAAATTAATCAATTTATTGAAAAACGATAAAATAAATTCATTCAGTTGTAATTTAATTATAAATTAATTCTCATTGATAAATAATTATTGATATATAATTATATTAATCAATATATAATTATATTAATCAATATATAATTATATTATTGATTTGATAAAGGATTTATAATTGGAATTAAATGTAGAGTAAACATATTTTTGTGTAGCAAATGTTGCCAGATTTCAATCAATTCCTGATCTGATTTCCAGATCCAGCTCCAGATCGAAATCTGATTTTGATTAAATTAAAATGAAATTCGAAAATGCGATCATTTATGAAGAAATAGAATTATAGATCATATAATCAATTTCAAACGGATAAATATGTGACAAATGTGCGTGTGTGCCAGTAGCATTGATTGTGTGTGTGCGCGTGTGTGTCCAATTGTTCTACAGATGCACATAAACAATGAAATCAGAATTTTATCACGTCAATTTTTACAGTCAACAATTAAAAAGTTTAAATGCCCTTTGAAATTTAGATGTGATTTCAGGTGGGATCGGAAACCCCTCAGACAATGATCGAACAGCATAAGAAATAATATAAGTAATAATTTTAAAAAAATAATAATTAATAATAAAAATATAAATAAATTTTTTTAAATAATTATTAAAATATAATAATCAAAAAATAAATAACATAGATATAAATAAATATAAAAAATAATCAATAAATAATAAAAATTAATAATCAATAAATAAATATAAATAAAAAAAATTTTTAATTAATTATTAAAATATAATAATCAAAAAATAAATATATTAAAATATATATAAATAAATATAAAAAATAATCAATAAATAAATATTAAAAAAATCAATTAATAATAAAAAAATTAATAATCAATAAATAAATATAAATAGATATAAATAAAAATATAAATAAATTTTTTTTTAAATAATTATTAAAATATAATAATCAAAAAATAAATAAAATAGATATAAATAAATATTTAAAAAATCAATAAATAATAAAAATTAATAATCAATAAATAAATATAAAAAAATCAATTAATAATAAAAAAATTAATACATTAAAATTAATAATCAATAAATAAATATAAAAAGATATAAAAATATAAATAAATTTTTTTTAAATAATTATTAAAATATAATAATCAAAAAATAAATAACATAGATATAAATAAATAAAAAAATCAATAAATAATAAAAATTAATAATCAATAAATAAATATAAAAAAAATTAAATTAATAAAAAAATAAATATATTAAAATTAATAATCAATAAATAAATATAAAAAGATATAAAAATATAAATAAAATAGATATTATAAATAAATATAAAAAATAATCAATAAATAATAAAAATTAATAATCAATAAATAAATATAAATAAAAATCAATTAATAATAAAAAAATTAATATATTAAAATTAATAATCAATAAATAAATATAAATAGATATAAAAATATAAATAAATTTTTTTTAAAATAATTATTAAAATATAATAATCAAAAAATAAATAACATAGATATAAATAAATATAAAAAATAATCAATAAATAATAAAAAAATAAACATACAAAAGTTAATGATCAATAAATTAAAAGATTGAATAATAAAAATAATAAAATTCCAAAACGGAAATCTCAAAAAGTTTAGATAAAATCGATAAATACTAATTTACCCCCCCCCAACCGCTTGGGACCAACGTGAATTCTAGCAAGCCCTTCAAATTAGATTTCCCGACTCAACCGAAATGTATATAAATAAAACCGCAAAAAGAATGGCTGAAAAGATGTAATGATTCAAATGAATGCTGGCACTCACAATTTTCGGGACCCGTTCATTCTGGTAGGTCAATTCACTGAAGAAAACGTAAAGAATGATGGCAGCAAAGCAGTAGAGCATTGTGATCACTCCAACGAACACGAAGAATTGTGAATTGGAGGAGTAATTACCAAATACCACGTTGTCCTGATTTTTTACTCCGCATGTTTTTTCAATCGAGTTAGAATCGTGAATTTTAAATGGATAACTATAATTAACTTTGATATCGACGGTTTCGTTGCCACTGCAATGAACTTTTATTATGGTCTGTGAAGTAAAACTTGTCGTAAGAGCGAATGCTAAAATCGTCAACACCTAAAGAAACTCGTAAATAATTTTGATCAATTCATTTTAACTAACAATTTGTAGGATTTTAATAAAAGCCTTTGGTTCTTTAAATGCAGCAAAATTTGGCGATGCCTAAAAAATTATAATAAATTTAATAATAGAAAATTAATTACCGAGTCCATGGTGCTGAAATCAATATAGTGGTTTTCTAATAAACAGATTTAGTAATAAAAAATTAAATTTACAAAGTTATATTTTTATTAATTTGAAAAAAATAACAATTTATCAAAAATGATGAATAAACATATTTTGATTGTTTAAAAGAAATTTAAATAATAATGAAAATGTGGCTTATTGTGTGATTGAATTATCTAATTCTATAACATTTCAATTGCTTATTTTATGAATTTTTATTTTATGAAATTAATAAAAATAACAAATATAAATATGATTTCAGATTTTCCTTAATAAAATAATTTTTTTGATAATGATAACAGTGTTATAAATAATAAAAAATAATAAAGATAAAAATTTAATTTTATAAGAACTTTTTATTCCAATTTCACCAATAATTTATTTTCCATTGTATTTATTAAAAAGCTTGACTATGAATCAGTAAATACATTAAAATCTTAATGACTGATCTCAAAAATGTTCGAATTTCAAATGTGGTTTCAAAACTTTTTATCAAACATTAAACGACTACTGTGCAATGGAAGAGACAATTAAAGAATATAAAGGCTGACTACAGAACAAAGGTAAGCACTACCTATATTACTAAGCGATACCACACTCGAGTTTATCTTAATCGGATTCATCTTGCATCTGATTTTCCAAATCTTTTTGGAATTGTTATGTCAATTAACAGAGAAATTAATCGTATGTGATACGCAAGTTAAATGAGATCCTAATTAAAAAGAGTTACTGTCCATGGTCTAAAGCAGGAGTGCCCACTAATTTTTCTAGGAGAGCTACATTCACATCCAAAATGTGTATGCGATCTACTTTTTTAATACTTACATAATATTTAAACTAAATAAACAAAATTAAATTAAACTAAATTAAACTAAATAACATTTTGGAAATGGTGAAATCAAAATTAAAAAATGTTATTTAGTATTACCATAGAAATGGAACACAGAACATGAAAATTGGCAAAAAATTTAAGCATAAAACAGAAATTTTATATAAAATCTAAATTTATATAAAAAATATTTTTTTTATGAAGATCTACTAAAAAATCCTTCGCGATCTACCGGTAGATCGCGATCGACCTTATGGGCACCCCTGGTCTAAAGGAACTGGAAAATTTTTGAGAAATTTTTCAAGGTCACGGCATGTAAACAGTATCATAAGATTGCTATTAAATATCGACAACGTATAAATTGAATTCACGGTCTGGACTGCAATTTTAGAAAGCTTATTTATTTATTCAAGGTAATATCATTTAATCATTAACCCTTTCAATACTGTAGGGACATATTGTACCAGAGAATTTTATAGTCTATTTTAGTACTGTACGGTCATAGGCTCATAAACAAGTCCAAACCTATCTGCTTTGTTGCTGTTTTCTGTCTGCTTTTTTTCTTTTCTATAAAATTTTGTCAGTCTAGAAGTTGCTAACCAACAGCAGACACGTGTGCTATAAATATTACATGAATTATTAAAATAAAAAAATCATATTGAATGGGTTAAATCAATTTCGCATCCGTCTGCTTAGAGTTACTAAAAGCTAATTCAACCAACTGATTTAATATAAATGTTCTTCCTTGGTCATCAAGTGAGCCGAAGGAAACTAGATTAAGCCTCATTCATTCAAACATTCAGTTGATAAAGGCCCGCATTTTTCATAATTATTAACAAGTGATTTTGAGTTCGCTCTCAATACTCTCTTTAATGGAAAATAGCCGTGGTCAAAATTATATGAAATAGTTTCAGAGAGAAAGGCAAATTTGGTAAATGGAGCAGGTACATAAATATTCATTTAATCAGTCGTTGATTATTCATCTCTTTCAATAATATTTTTAATTGGAACACTTCCGGCTTCCAAATTTCCTAAGACAGTCAAAAGAATTAGCACTTGTCAGTAGTAATTTGATAACTATCCGGTTTGATTAATGTTTCTATTAATTAATTATTGAGTACTAACTGATATAAGAACCCTATAATCTTCTTGCCCGTGAATCAAACTCCAATTTTTGTCTTTAGTTCTTATCACTTCTAGAAAATGAGCACATTAAATTAATTCATATGTGCAAATACACATTTGGCGTCACGCAATCTGATTAATTGGTAAAATCAATATTTTTAATATCCTAAACATTTATGCAAGGTAGTAATATTTTATGTTAAGTCCAAGATAGCGATAAATGGTATGTGCATATAAGTTATTATTTAGTGGTCAGTTGATGTTGCTAATAAGCAACACAGTCGAGGAAATGGATGAGGATGCGTGTATCAAAGGTGATATGGTTCAGAACTGCTGTCTTTTAGGAAATGAACGTGTTTTACGAATAGACAATGATAATAGTGATTTCTTCCGTGGTACAATTTTCATACTTTTATTTTTTTAGGAAGATTTGCTACTCCATATACTCTTACTTTTGAGTTCAATGAAAAAATTTGAAATGGATCTATCTAAAAGAAAATATGCACTCAAGATTCTTTGATTATAATTGACTACAAAGTATTATGTTAGAGTTACAATTTTGTGTCTTTTCTATTATTAAAACAACTATAATTAATAAACATTAATTATTGAACATCACTGTTAATATCTGGAATATTGATGTAGTGATTTCAATGAACAAAAATATATATTAATTAATTAGTTTAGATTTTTGAATATTTGCACCTCTTCGAATTCTGTTAATTTGAAATTATTAAATTCATATCTTTCTTTTTTTCATACCTGTTTTAATTTTTTCAAAAAAGATAATAAATTTTCATTATGATAAAGCTCCAACAGATAAGTAAAATTTTACGTTTTCCTATTAAATGATAACACTATCGACATCAAAATGTTTTATTTCATGAAAACATGCTTATGTTGCGTATTTTGGGACGTTGATTTCAAAAATGATAAGGAAATTTGTTCATCACGTCCAGTTTTTTTAATAAAAAAATATCCGATAATTAGTAAAAAAAGTATTTATCAAGACCTTTCCTAGGGCTTCGGGGAAGAAGTGAACAAGTTCATTAATACTGATAGAAAGTCTTACGTCGCTCTTCATTATCTATCCTTATTTTAGATTATTGTTCTTCTTTGTTCATTGAATTACGCTCCTCATAATTTGATGGTATTCAATGTAACTTTAAAGCATCGATATCTTTACTGATTCATAGTCAAGTTTTTTAATAAATATAATATTTTTTAATTATTTTTTTAATAAATTTTTCTTATTCTTTTTCTAAAATTCAGCAGATTTTTTCTTCATAGTTCCTTCTTATGAAAATACGACCAAAAATCGTTTTTAATTTTTTAATAATTATTTATTTTATTTGTTATTCTTTTATTTTTGAGTTGTCAAATTTGTCGAATGAGTTGTTTTTCCCTTTACTATGTTAGTGATTGTAATTTCTTGTGGTTATGATCTTTGTTGGATTATAAGGGTAGTTCCATCGACACATTCACTCTCAATAAGTATTATAAAACAGGGCCGAGCAAATACAGGCTAAACGTATTTGCAGAAGATCGAGTAGAAGGAAGGACCAATATCAATGCCCGAGAACAACAAAAATCCAGATGATTTCTCCAAGTAACTTGATTCGGTGAACAATATTTTCATTCTTATAAGCAATGTATTGATCCAAAAACATTTTATAATTCGTTCAAAAATGTACTTTATTGTTAATGTAATCTTTTGTATATTGAGTATTGTAGTAATTTATATCTTTCATTTTTATGATTGTTAGTGTACATCTTTTTAATTCGAAGAATATATTTTATTATTGAAATTTTAGTCACACAATAAATACAAAACATGGGGAATCTTTGAAATAAAGTAAAATTTAATATTATATATTTATCAAAATTTATTTATAATAATTTTGTGAGTGCAGTGATAAATTTACATTTTGTAGTGCTTGTAGTGTCTCTGACTCCCACTTTTATCAATTTAATAATTGAACTTAAAATATATTATTAAATTAAATAAATTAAAATCAAATTAAAAATCGTTGTTTAAATAATCCGGAAATTTTTTCAAAAATCAAATTCAATATAAAAAAACAATAAAACATTCAACTTCCCAATCATTAAATCGCGTCAAAACCAATAAAGCAAATATGCCGACATTCAAGAAACTGAAAACCTTCATTTTATTAGCTATGCTCTCTCTGATGATGGTCAAGATCTTCAACAATCTCCAGATCAAGTGCCCTTGCTTTCGTTGGTATATTGACTATTGTAGCAGATATAACGATTATTTATTGCAATATTCATTTGAATAAAATCTTTATTCGAATTAGTTGTACAGTGCCTCTGACTTCTACATTAATAAAAATATCTATTTAATAATTAAACTTAAAATATATTATTAAATTAAAATTAAATTAATTATAACTAAATCAAATTAAAATTAATGTTTAAATAATCTTTTCTTTTCAAAAAAATCCAACGATATAAAACAATTCATGAATCATTCGAAATCGCAAGCGTTAACTCTCATCAGAACCATTAAAGAAAATATGCCAAACATTCAAGACGCTGAAGTCTTCGTTTTCCGAGCTATGATCTCTCTGTTGATGAGCTTGATTATCAACACCTTCTATTCAGAAATTAAGAAATTTTCCTTAGAATACATATTCTCACTTCTAGTGATTTTTCTGATAAAATTCGTTACGAGAACCGAACTGACCCATCCGTCTTCTGTCAAAAGGAGTTAATTAACAAAGTTATTCCAGGTAGAGATTCAAATACTTTCATATCGTACGATACATGCCCAAATGCAAAATCATAAACAATCTCAGTACAATCGGTGGATCAAGTGTCTGTGCTTTCGTTGAAACATTGACTACTGGAGCAAATATTTCCAAGTTTGCTTTCAATGTGGTTTACAATAAAATCTTTCTTCAAATTAGTTTTATGTCCCTACACATTGTAAATTTGTTAAAATAAATAATCAAATATTCATAAACTAAAATATAGTATTAATAAATTAAATCAATGATGTGATAAATTGACATGGCAAGTTGAGTTTTCAAAAAGATTTGAGACCTCCACATTTTTATTTACGTGTTTTATTAATCCTCAATGTGTTGTGTTATTTACTTTGTGTTATTCTATTTATAATCATTGATTTGAATTGATGCAATTTCCATGTTAAGTATTTTCAACTCATTTAAAAATTTGCTAAAAGCCGATATAAGATTAAACATCATGCCAAAAGAACGTAAAAAAGAAAGACCCAACCCCGCAGGTAACAAAGAGCGAAAAATCACTTCTAAATAACCATTTAAAGGAATGTACGTAAATGTTTTGTTTTGTAATCAGCATGTGGCTCAAATCAATCCTGATTTTGATCATTTGTTCCTGGAACACCAGCCAACAAAAGCCCAACCATACAAAATTGCGGAATCCTGAAGAAATAACAAAAGTCTAGAATCGAATGTACATCACCAATTTAATCAACACGACCCACGAATCGAAACCTTTTTAAAAGCATTACATAAAAATAACATGGATTTAATAATAATAAATAAATAAAATCTTGTAAAATAAATTAATTAATTAAATTAAATAAAATAGACATTTGTTTAATTAAAGTAAAAAAAACAGAGGAATTCGGTCATTAGCCAATGAGGCTGGACCTCTTCTGACTGGTCAGAATTTCCTATATATAGACTGTTCCAACAGTCACTCCTAACTTTTTACTTAACTAAAACACAAAAATTAAACACAAAATTAAAAATTTTTTTTTGTTTTTGATAACGTTTTTAGTAACTTTTCTGCGACCATCGTGATCATATGTAATGAAATTCTTCTTTTTA
Organism: Schmidtea polychroa; assembly: GCA_959609185.1. Lineage (NCBI taxonomy): Eukaryota > Metazoa > Platyhelminthes > Tricladida > Dugesiidae > Schmidtea > Schmidtea polychroa. The sequence continues at coordinate 39,975 of CAUHTR010003392.1, forward strand.
AGCTAAATCTATTTTAGGCAGTGTTTTAATTATTTAAATTTTTATTTACATGCCATATGAAACAGTTCAAAATATGACGGCCAACTGGCAGGTGGAGGAAACCGCTGTAACCTTGATGGTACCACTACGGTTTCCGAAGCTTGTCGAGTGAGGCATAGCAAATGACCATTATGAAGACTCATTTGCTTGAAGTCTAGTGGTGTATGCAGACGGTCTCTTGTGCCATTCTACGAGATAATTTCTGGTAAATGAGGTTCGCCAAATGATCGTAAGGTCACGGTCCTGAAGTTGTAAATGGATGGACCCACGCGGGTAGAAAACCTGGATGACCAACAGGTCGACCAGGACGAAGAAACCCCATGTAAAACCATTCTAGAACACTTTCGTTCTAAGTGAGTGGTAAACTAAACTGAGTGCTATTTACACAAATTTTTTAGAAAAATCTGTCTCAAGGGACTTGGTAAGGTGATCCAATCTTCAAAATTTAACAGTGTCGGAGTGGCGATAGATCAATACATCGCAGTAAACACAACAATTTAAGAAAATAGCGATTTTTGGATAAAAAGAGATACATGCAGATAATTTTCGAGATAATCACAGTTTACATAAATCAATCACAATCGAAAATTAGTAGAAAATTGGATATTAGGAAATATCGGTCTGGCGAATAGGGCTAATGCATAATACAGATAGAACCCACGAACTCAACAAGGAAAAAATCGATTTGGGAAACTTAAAAATTGATGTCACCTTTTCTTTCGTGTAATCCTGAGATCAACCTTTGGCGAATAAGTTTTAGACAATTCACTGGTTCGGGAAATATCGACAGATTACACCAAATTATAAAAGTTAACGACAAATACAAGTTCAAATTTATTCTTCTTAATTAAATCAACTATGAAAAACTAGTGACAAATACAATTTCAATTTTATTTTTTCTTAATTAAATAAATAATCACGCCGGAGGGGATATCCGTGTTGATATTAACCGTTTTGTAGTAATTTTTCTATGAGTCTGAATCAGTTTTCGCTATCTCAGAAATCGTAATACGTTATATTTTCCGTTCTAGAAAATGAACGATACAAATTCTACAAACAAGCTTCCCACTAAAGAACTGAAATTGACCGAAGAAATACACAAGCTGCACGAACGTCTAAGTCAAAAACAGAAGCAATTGAATCCGGTGGAAACCATTTGGCTTGCCCAAGAGATGGCCCACGCTTTACATCAGCAAATCTTCATATTGGAACGGGCTCGAAATGAAATCGTAACAGAGAGCCAAGCTCAGAGCTTAGTCATTCGGTGTCAACACAAGCTGCTGTTGAAAACTATACTGCAAAGGAACCAGAGGCCCAAGTACCTTACTGTGACGCATTATGGGAAATGAAAATCATTCACACTCGCCATATACCCGAAGATTCAAACTCGGTTGACACTATTCCAGTATCACAACCTTTCTTTGTACAGCCAATACCAATCCTTACAAACACTAACTGTGCCTTTTTTGATTGTTTCATCATGTCGGTTTTCATATTTTAATGTTTGTAATTTAAAGTTTCGCCAAGTTAAATTATTTTCGATTAAATTTTTATTTTAAAAAAGGATTTGAAAGTAATTTTGCCAAAAAAAACAATTCTATGGAAATTTGAATAATCGTGAAATTTTTTTTAATTAAAAATAAAGTTAATTAAATATACTTATTTATTTTTTATTCTAATTTCTTTATTAAATTATTATTATTAAAATTTGTTTCTATTTTTAAACTATAATAATTCTAAGTAAGTAATATTTACTTAATCTATTTAAATTTGAAATTTTATTATTGTTTGTATGAATGCTATAAGAGTTGTATGTTTAAATATTAAAATGGTGATAAATTGAGTATTTTTAGTTTTAGTATGCCTGAAACGAAAACTGATAGAAATAAAAGTAATAAAGAGGTTTCAAATGCAACAAATAGGGATAAAGACAAAACTAGGAAAGTAAATAATGTTAAAAGAAATAAAAAGAGATCCAGTAGTAGTGCATCAGATTCATCGACAAGTTCAACTACTAGTTCGTCATCAAACAGTAGTTCTGGTAGCAGTAGTGGTTCTAGCTCATCGAGTTCAAGTTCTTCATCTAATTCTTCTACTAGCAGAAGTTCGTCTCCATCTCCAAAGAAAGGTTAATTTAAAAATAATTTATTACGGAATTTATTATGGAACTTCAGCACGTGCAGATAAAAAAGTAGTAAATAAGAAGCCAGAGGTTAAAAAACCTGAAGTCAAAGATGTTCGAACAGAAAATCAGAGTAGTAAGTATAAGGAGAAACCAAAAACTCAGAAGCCTTCTGATATGCCTGCACCGAGAGATAGTAGGGTTAACAAAGAAGAGAATAAAGTAAAACACGAGAAGACAAAGTCAGATTATTTCAAAGAAACAGAAGTAAGTACTGGTAAAACAGCCGAAAAACCAATTGACAAAGTTGTTGAGAAACCGAAACCCGAAGAAAAAATTCCGAAAAAATCGAATAAAATTCACGTAACTAAACTAACAAGAAATATAACGATGGTATTATATTTTTATTATTTTTAAATTAATATTTACCTAATCGATTGTTTTCTATTTTCATTTATAATTGATATTGATTGAATCGATTCATTTTTAATTTTCTTTTTAACGGAATTTTGGACTAGTTTATTGAGATAAATTACCAAAGACTATTTCTAGGCACATTTAAAGGAAATTTTTTCCACCTGGGGCTCAGTAAAACACGTCGAAGTTCCCAGTGACAGATTCCACCCGGAATTTAATCGCGGATTTGCCTATATCGAGTTCGATGAGCCGAATTCTGCTCAACAGGCAATTGTGGAAATGAATAATGGCCAGTTGGACGGGCAGGAAATATCAGTGGTTGAAGTGCCGATTCCTCGAGTCGAGCACGAGAAGGATCGTCCTAGACGCCTGTCGAGAGATCGGGTAATGGACAATAGACGATTTCGATCGCCTCCGCGTCGACATGTTCGTAGTCCAGTTCGTCAGCGATCGCCACCGCCACGAAGAAGTTTACCTGGCCGTCGTAATTCACCGTTCCGCCGTAGAACTGTCAGATCACCTCCTAGAAGGCCGCGCAGAGAAAGCCCAAGACCTCGTCGACGCAGCAGAACTCCGTTGAGTCCAAACCGTCGAAATGGCAAAGAACGAGCCGATAGGAAATCGCCGGTTCCAGTTCGACGAAGATCAAAATCGTCAACTTCGAGGTCTCGATAATTTAGCGAAATAAATGTTACCGTTTCTATTTTATTATTGCGAAATATATTTATAAACAATCGAGCGTTCGATTTTGATTGGTTGGTGAGTGAGTGTTGCTATGGTAGTGTTTTGTGCTCTTGTAGGTTACACTTCCATTTTTCCGTTGGTTGCTATGGTAACGTCAGGTAAAATGTCCTAATTTATACTGCTCCCTTTCTGTTTGTTTTTTATTTCATCCTTTTTTAATGTTATATTTTATGGTTATTCTGGCTCAATAAATTTTGCTCTAGATTATTGATATTTCGTGTTTTAGAGAATTTGTATTTTGGCTAATTTAAAATATGCCTTCAACCCTTTGACGACGAATTTTAAAAAATGAAATTTCTGTAACTTTAACGATAGAAATCAGCTATATAGATTGTTTAACACGTTGGCTGCCAATGTATCACCGGTGCACACTTGACCTCAGTAAAATTTTCATAGCTATTAATACAATTCGTGCGTGTTAGAAATGGCAACTAGTTTTTAAATATTGGCGGGGAAAACGAAAATGTTTACAGAAAAATTTACAGAGGTCAAATGTACACCGGTGATACATTGGCAGCCAACGTGTAATGTTGATTTCAAATTTTTCCTATGCTGCAAATTTGAGTGCGGGACATTTATGTCCTCTCAGTGTTTTCTAACGGGACATATATGTACCACTAACTAAATGTAAGGAAATCTTCAAACGGAAACACATACTGAATGGAAACCCACTATGATCCAAAATCAAATCACAAATCCAAATACAGACCACCCTTGATATGAATGACAAACAATCTAATTCTTACTCAAACAAATCATCCAATCAATCAAACCAATCCAACCAAATAGCCATATTGCCTTATGTGTCTTTTCAAATTACTGCAACGTTTTATCTGTTTATTGTCTTTGAGTAATTTGCTAATATCTACATAACTCTCAACCACCACCACTACAACCTTTCTACCACAACCTTTCAAACTCTACTTATCAATCTCTACTTCTCAACCACTACCCTTCAACCACTACCTTTCAAACCACTAACATTTAATCCCTACCTTGTAACCACCCCTCTACATTTCAACCACGAACCTCTACCTTCCAACCACCAACCTCTATCTTTAAACCACCAACCTCTGAATAATCTGAATTTCAATCTCTATCTCTCAACCATTACCTTTCAACCACTACCTCCCAGCTACCACCTCTCAACTACCACCCCTACCAAAACTCACCAATATTATCTTATATATAGTATAGTATTCCAATGTATAACTGTATCTATATCCAAATCTCTTATAACATCCTAAATAGCGTTTGTCTCTGGAAGCTCTCAAACCTCAATCAATCAAAACCTCTCCAATGACACGTTTAACGCTTGAGCCCAGGCACAGCGTTCGCAGGAATCTACTCAAAAGCTTCAGACATCAGAAGGGTCGAGAATCTCTCCCCTAACGCCTGACGAGCCTTTTATAATAAAATTTGATTTTTTTCCCCGATAATACGATTAAACTACAGGTTGGTTACAGGTAATCCACATTTTAATCTTTCGTGCTGCTTCCAGCGTAACCCAGAATGCAAAGATGATGTACCGCTCGATACCCGTTGAGTAATAAACGTTGGAACTGTATCAAGTAGCTGAGTACTTGCGAAAAGTGAGCGTACCTTTGTACATTATATTCGATAAATACTCCAGCAGGTTCGTGGACTGACGATAGAAGACCTATGTCCGACTTCCTTTTATGTCCCCTTTGTTTGTCACCTAAAATTAATTCTCCTAAATCCGGTGTTTATCAAAATAAATCACTATAATGTAGACCAGTGGTTTCAACCTTTTTAAAATGTTGTACCGGTATGTAGTAGACAATATGATGGCGTACCTGTAAATAAATATTTTTGAAAAAAACGAGTCCTAAAAATGGGGTGCAGTTCTAAAAGAAAAGGGCGCAGGGCACTTACTGTACACAAAAAAAACAATAAAGTTCAAAAAATCATGAAATATTTATTAAGAGTATTTAAATATACTTACATATTTAACTTAAGCTATTTTGTGCAATACGCGATATTTGTTGCGTACGATTTGTACCATTACACCCTTAGTTACCATTGTAATTATAAGCAATTTTAACTTTCCTTAAAGATGAATAGATAGATACAAGCTGACACAAATCACCCCTCAGAGCTGTTATAGCGCGAAAAAGTGTGCGATACGAAAGTGTGCGATACGTTAATCGTCAGAGAGACACGAACTTTATTCGTCTTTTGGTTGGTAAGAAATGACAGCTCTGCCTCTGTTTCATGATTATGCGTCATGTTGTTACCAACCACTATAGAAGGAGAAAGTATTTGGATTGAAAAAAGACAGACACTACGTTTTGGTCTGATGTTTTATCGTATAAAACACATTATTTAACTCAAAATATTGTTCTCCTTATTATTTATTGCGTACCACAGGTTTTTAATCACTGATGTTAAACGATATTGGTTAATTTACATTACAATAATTGATCATTTCTGGCTTTCGAAAATGCGCACTTCTCCATGTGCCCAAAGTCGCGCTCTCTCGGGGTTTCCTGTCCTGCTCTTCTTCATTGTAAAGTGTTGAGATTTAATTAACCCCGCAAATTCTAGGCTTACAGGTTGGATGTGCTCAACTTGCGTCTCCAACTGACGCACTCGGATCCTTAGAGTTTTGAGCTCAATTTTATCTTGTTCACCTTGAATCCGCAGCTTCTGAATAAGCTCCTGACGAATTTTCATCTCGGTCGGGCTAAACCAAGTACTCTCCATTTCCCTGCATTGGCCCTTGAGTTTGGTCACTGGATGCTGTAGTTCCTCCACCACCTTTTAAACAGTTTCGTTGTCAACCCTTAGATTTTCCATTAATTTAAGTACTAAATGAAATAAATGAATTGATTTTCATTACCCCGATAAATATGGGTTATAGTAAATTAATTGAGGATTTCAGAAGTCGTTTGTGCTGCCTGTAGCGGCATCTCCCATACATCTCAACGATACCAACTATCCGTAATAAGAATAACTAAGCGTTAACCTGAGGAATCATCTATTAATTTCGATTAAAAGTCGAAATATCATGGCCTTTCACATATTGCAGTAAATAGCTGGTCGTTATAACCTTTGATAATGTAAGAATTCCCTTGTAAATTCTAGTCACTCTTATTAATATTATTTTTATTTAGTTTGGAACTATTGTTGGGGATCCTGATACTATTACTTCATTCAACACCCACTCAATCCTAACATTTCTTCACAAAAACAAATAACTGTAAAATTAATATCAATATCTTGGGAAACTACCTAATAGTTTGACTTC
>CAUHTR010003393.1:0-46543 GCA_959609185.1 Schmidtea polychroa
AAATAATTTAATAGTTATTATATCTTTAAATGTCTGATAGCAATTACTTATTCCAATAATACTATGAGGAAGTTTTATGATGAAGAAATTTTTAAATTAAAAATTTTAAAAAATTAAAGTTTAGATTAATTTTTAAAAAAACAAAATAAGAAGATATTTTAATTAAAAATATCTTCGTAGAAAATTTGTTTAAATAAGAAAGATTAAAGAAGTTATAATTTGATTTTGATATTTATTGAAATAAAATTTATGGAAACAAAAACTGATTTTAATGTGTTACAGGATGAACCTCCTAATATGGTGGCAGCGGTAAACACGGACGCAATCACCGAAAGATTGCTACCAAAGGTATTCTGCCAAGGGGAAGATTTGGAAAAGTTCATTAAAAGATCCGAAATTTATTTCGACGCCAAGGGAATCACGCAGAAGAAAGACCAGGAAAGATTAACATCTTGCATGATTGATGAGGATCTCCTGGAAGTGTACGCCAAAACACTGAAAAAAGCCGAAGGATTCCAGGCTAGGTTGCGATTGGCATTCGATCGTGAAAGAGATGTTTTAAAGGATCTACAAAACTTGTTGAATTACAAGCGGAAGGGTGAAGAAATAGAAACGTATTTTAAAAAGGTGGAGGACCTTGTTGATAGGTTGTTCGAAAATAAAGAATTTACCAAAGAGAAATTAACAGCAAGGATGTTAATAGTATGTGCGGAGAATAAAGAAGTTGAGAAAGAAGTGATACTACGGAAGATAAAAAGCACAGAAGAAATAAAGGAAACACTAACTCTGATGGACAAAGTAGACAAGCAAAGAGAGCAGATAAACAGTATGAAAAGTTACGCCAGAGTGGTCTATCAGGAACCACAGTGAAGAGTACAATACAAGAAGAAAGAACAGAGAGAAGAAAGTATCCGAAGAGAAATGCCAGAATGCTGGTTATGCCACAAAATAGGACACACGAAAATTGATTGTCCAATAAAAGGTAAAATAGAATGCTGGACATGTCATAGAAGCGGACATATAAGTAGAAACTGTCCAGATAAAAAAGCTCCAAGATGTTTTGGGTGTGGGAAAGAAGGTCATATAAGAAGATTGTGTCAGGAAATACGTTGTGAAAGATGTAGTAGAAATGGTCATAGATCCGAGGAGTGTTATACAAAGATGAGGTACGGGAGAGCGACGGAGAGACACAGATTCACGGGAAACAGATACAGTCGGATAAATGGTATCGAGGAAGAAGAAGAAAGGGAATCGTGTGTAGAGACAAATGAAGATAATTTTAGGAAGACGTACCCAAACAACAGGGCTCCACCAGTAGAGGAGTTGGTTGGAGCCATATTCTAACAGAAAATTTGATGGGATATCCTCAAGGGGCAGAAAAGTGGGAGAATGTTGGAAGGGTAAGCGAGAAAGTATACAGGTTCCTAAAGAGAGAAATGTTTGAAGAGGAAGTGGAAAGAATTGGAACCATTGAAACGGAGCAGGTTGTTGAAATTTTGTATAACAGAATTCAAGGAAGGCCTAGTATAACAGTAAAAATGAATGGGGAAAATTTCGACTGTTTATTAGACACTGGGGCAAGAATCAATGTAATGAGTGTGAACTGTTTCAACAAGCTACGAGGACAAAAATTGACGAAAAGTGACGATAAGTTACGATGCGCAAACGAGAGTACGATCGAGACAATAGGAAAAACGAAGGTGCAAGTAACCATCGGAAATGTTTCGAAGGAAGTTATATTCATTGTGGCGGAGAAAGTGACACCAGACGTGATTGGAGGAATCGAATTACAAGAAAAATTTGGATTTAGACTGTTAAAAATTAAAGATATCGAGACTAGTGAAAAAGACAAGAACTATATTTGTAACATTGAAGCAAAATTTGGCAGAAAAATAAAGGATGAAGAACGATTGATACGAGCGTTGGAGCAGTTAAAGATCAATGAAGATAGCAAATTAAAGGAAATTATAACAAACCGTGGAAACGTGTTTATGGCAGATAAATGGGATGTGGATCGCACACATTTGGTAAAACACAAGATAGTTACAAGAGGTGAGCCGATAAACATAAAACCATATCGCCAACCACTAAATTTGGAATCAAAGATTGAAGAAGCAATACAAAATTTGTACGAAAATGGAATTATACGGAAATGTAACTCTCCATGGAATACACCGCTAATATATGTATGGAAAAAAGAGAAAAAGGATATAAGACTATGCTTGGACTTTAGACAGCTGAACGCGGTAACAGAGAGGCAGGCATTTCCAATGCCAAACATAGACGAGATGTTGGATTTGTTAGGAGGATCCGTCTTTTTCAGCTCAATCGATCTAGGTAATGCATATTACCAAGTGGAACTAGAAGAAGAATCACAGGAGAAAACAGCTTTCTCAACAAAGAACGGACAATATTGTTTCAACAGAATGCCGTTTGGAATTGCAGCAGCACCAGGTACGTTCCAAGAAATGATGACAAAAGTATTAGGCAAAATAAAGGGAGCAATGGTGTATTTGGACGACATCTTGATTTATTCAAGCAGTAAAGAGAAACACTATACAATACTCGGAGAAGTGTTAAAGGCGATTGAGGAAGCAGGCCTAAGGATTAATCCAGAAAAATGCCAAATAATAAAGGAAGAAATCAGATTCTTAGGACATATAATCAGCAAGGAAGGAGTACAGACAGATCCATCTAAAATTCAGGCCATACAGAACTTTGGGAAGCCTAATTGCGTAAAGAAACTCCGAAGCTTTTTAGGTATTTGCAATTATTATAGAAGATTCATCAGTGATTATGCAAAGAAGGCAAGGATGTTAGAACAATTATGTAGCGGACCAAGTAACAAAAAATTAGAATGGAGTGAAGGAACGAATAGCGTGTTTGAGGGATTGAAATTAGCACTCACGACGGCGCCAATCTTATGTTTTCCGGATCTGAAAAAGGAGTTCATTTTAGATACCGACGCTAGTTTCGATACCATTGGAGCAGTACTTTCACAAAGAGATAAAGATGGAAAAGAAAGAGTAATTGCGTATGGATCACACTCGATGACGAGCCACGAGAAAGGATATTGTATTACAAAAAGGAACTATTGGCGGTATATTATTTTTGCATTCATTTTAAGCACTATCTCTACGGAAGAAGATTCACGCTCAGGACAGACCACAAGGCAATCACGTTTATGATGACAACCAAGAAGCCGATTACTTCACAATTCCAAACATGGATCAATTATTTGAGCAGTTTAGATATAAGAGTAGAATACAGAAAGGGTATTAATCACCAAAATGCAGACATGGTGTCGAGAACTAAATGTGACACGTGTGTTCAATGTCAAATGACCCATGAAGAAGCTAAGAAAGGAAAGATAAAAACAAGATTACTAGACTCGATCAGAGAAGAGGGAAGAAGCAACATCCAACATGGAATTGTAGAAGATTTACGAAAGAAAACGATGATACCTGAAAATGAGTTACAAGAAACAATAAAGGAAATACATAGACTATTGTGTCATGCTGGAGTTGAGAAGATAGCCGATTATATGAAAGATAGATATGTTGGAAAACACCTGTGGAGTAAGATTCAGGAGATTGTTCGAAGTTGTGAGATTTGTCAAAAAACCAAGGCTTTAACAATAACAACGAAAGAACCAGTAAAAAGACAAGATTCGAAGGAAATGTTCGAAATTATATTCGTGGATATATGTGGACCGTTGGCAGAAACAAAAGGACGTAAGAAGTATATATTGGGCATAATAGATCAGTATAGTAAGTATCAAGTCTTGACAGCGATAACAAAACAAGACGAAGAAACAATAAAGAAAACGATTTTAGAAAAGTGGATTTTAAGATTTGGATGCCCAAAGGAGATAAGAGTTGATTGCGGAAAGGCGTTTGAATCAGGAATGATGAGAGAATTCACAAAGATGCTAGATATTAAATTATGTTTTTCGAGTCCATACCATCACCAAACAAACGGTCAGATAGAAAGACAATTCAAGACAATACGGGATTTGATAAATGCTACTTTACAGGATAGAAAGAAGACGGATTGGGCAGAGATATTACCAGAAGTCGAATTCACTTTAAATGCAACCAAACAAAAAACGACAGGGAAAAGCCCGGCAGAGATAGTTTTTGGAAAAAAGATTAGCAGGGAAAAATGGTACGGGTCCAAAGAAATACCGATAAAGGAAGAACTAGAAGAACAAACAAGGAGAAAATTCAATGTAGGAGAAGAAGTATTAGTAAAAGTAGAAACACGCCACAAAGGCCAGGACAGGTATGAAGGTCCGTACAAAGTGATAGAGAAAGTGCATGACAGACGATACATCTTAAGAAATGAAGATGGAAAAAGGATCGAAAGAAATGTGGAAAAACTTAAAAATTTCTTAAGAAGGGGGATATGAGGAAGGTTTATGATGAAGAAATTTTTAAATTAAAAATTTTAAAAAATTAAAGTTTAGATTAATTTTTAAAAAAACAAAATAAGAAGATATTTTAATTAAAAATATCTTCGTAGAAAATTTGTTTAAATAAGAAAGATTAAAGAAGTTATAATTTGATTTTGATATTTATTGAAATAAAATTTATGGAAACAAAAACTGATTTTAATGTGTTACAGGATGAACCTCCTAATAAATACTAATGACGGAAATTAACATCAGTTTGGTATTTTCTCATTTGCATCCACGCTTTTAAACCTTTCACGACAATCGGACATATGTGCAGAGAAATATTATTAAAACCGAAAAAATATTAAATTAATAAGTTAAATTTTAAAAGGATTTATTAAAACTGATACTTTTGGAAATCACTTTAAAAATATATATTTAAAACAAATTAATTAACAAATGTTTTCATTGTTGGAGTTTTTATTTTTGAAATAATTATTTATTTTATAATATGTTTATAAATATATGCAATTAATATATTAATTAAAAGGGTTAAAAAATATGTGATAAAAATAATTGTAAAAGTATTTATTATTAATTCTTCAATAATTTTACTTATAAATTATTGTTTGTTGTTTTACTGTTTAACCGATTTTTGCCATATTTTACACAAAAATCGTGTAAATTTGAAATTTAAAGTTTAGATCCAACAAATTTTGTAAAATATTTCTGGAAATTTATCCTGGTTTGGTTGAATAAAATAATAATAAATATAATAAAATCCGATACAAAACCAATAAAATCACATCAGTAAATATATGCAAAATCTCCACACGAAAATTCGTTTAAATAAACTCGAAAATTCATACTTTCTACACTTTTCTAATTTCATTTCTTCGCGTTGTTAGCTGGCATTGATTTCAATAGTTTTCAAACTGAACAGTACAGATGTATTTGTTTTGGCCCCCATTTTGGATGTAATTTCATGAGTCAACGTTTCTGCCCCGAATATCGAGCTTACACTGACTCAGTTGGCCTGTTGTTGTTGCAAATGACAGCGTAGCAAAGACCACCAAGCACACCGACAACTAGTAGTTCGGAGCTGAAATCGATAACTGACGAGTTCTCACTAGTAGCGTGGTCAAACCGAACGGTTGTTTGCAAAAATCGGTCTGTATATATTTTTATATATATATGTGTGTGTGCGCGCGCGTGTCTGCCGAGCAAACAGTCGATTCGGTAAATCAGTAACGACCAATCGACTGTGGTTTAGGTATAAATCGAACTCACCTGAGTCGTGCTAATTCGTTTACAATTGTATTACTCGATGAAGACACACCTCGCTACGACTCAACCGTAATACATACAGTGAGTTATTACCACTCGAATAACAGAGAACTGACACTCTTCTTCTTTTTTCTTATTGAAAAAAATATCACTGGCACCAGTTGAAATCTCGGAAAGTTGACACGAGTAAGTCCAAGAAATTTTTCTTTTATTTATTCAAAAATATTTTTTTACTCCTAAAAATTGATTTTATTTCGAAAATATTTGTTGTTTTTATCATTTGGGATGAGAGCGTAACACGAATTCAGTTGTGTGCAAAGTTCGTTATGGAATTATTACTATGGTAATGAATAGCAGCACCAATCGATGATGCTAAGCCAATGATATTGATGCTGTTTATAGCAACGCCGAGTAAACAAATTGACAGCAACAACAAGTTACACGGTAATGATCGAGTAATGTCTGCTCGGCATTCGATAAGACAATCTGCTACGCCAAACATCATAACATGATTACTAGTACTGCAAGTTGGTGTGCATATGTCCCAGTTTATCGAGCTGCCGAGTTCAACAGTAATGTGTGTGCTTGTGCTTTAGCCTTACTCTGACATGCTTGAGAGATACGCGTGATGCTATTCGGTTGGTATCGAGTTTGAGATACTTTGAGACGCAAAAAAAACACTGCATGTTATTTATAATCAATATAAACTCAAAATTTTATTATCGATTCATTTAAAATTTCAATTTTCAATTAGAAGAATCGTAAATGGACCAACAAATTATTGAAAAATCGACGCAAAATTCACTCTGCGAATCATCATTGATCACGTCTCTATCGATCAATAGCGACCATCCTATTATTGTTGTCACTGCCATTAATTCTAATAACAAAATCATGGAACCATCAATTGCTGCAACAAATATTGCTATTGCACCAAAGAAAGAACCAAAAAAACTGAAAGAGAAACTCATTCTCCAACCGAATGTCGATGGTGAAGTATTGGATTTATCGACTAATTCTACCAATAAGGATGATACATTTGGATCTTTAGGAGATAACAAAACAAATTATCGATCGAAATATTCATCAAAACGGAATAAAACTGGAACATCTTGCAGAAGACAATCTGAAAGAGCGGGTAAAATTTTGTCATTGATAGAATTCTTGTTTCATTTGTTTCATTATTATTATTATTATGATTATTATTATTATTATGATTATTATTATTATTATTATTATTATTATTATTATTATTATTATTATTATTATTATTATTATTATTATTATTATTATTATTATTATTATTATTATTATTATTATTATTATTATTATTATTATTATTATTATTATTATTATTATTATTAAACTCAACGTTAATCTATGAAAACAAAATATGAGTTAATTTTAAATATATAAATAAATGAACGTCGAAAATAAGAAATGTTGGATTGCTTGACTTCAAAATTTAAATTGTCTAATTTTCTTTTCAGAAATAAGAATTCCAAGAAATTTTTGTTGAAGTTAAATCGAAGGGTTAATGAATATAAAATGATTCAAAATAAAGTAGATAATCGTTTAAAAAAATATTTGATCTGTAGATAAAAGTAAAAATATTTTGATTAAACTTATTATTAACAAACACGTTCATGATGAACCAAACAAAATGTTATGGCACAATTATTTTGTATAGTTTGACTTTCAAATTATTTCAATTTGTATCTATTTGCCAATGCTATTGCAAATTGCTCAGGTGCTACGCTAAAATTTTGGATATTTGAACAGTTGTTCATTTGACAGTCAGCGTTGTTTATGCAAAAATTAATGTTATAAATTTTTCAATGCTCTATGTAAAGATTATATTCGATTGCTATGCCTTTTTGCAACACCACCAATTTTTGTGATTTAAGTATAATGCTATTGATACAAATTTCTATTAGGAACTTAAAACATAATTTGGGGATTTTCAAGTTGAATTAAATACAAAATTATTTTAACATTTATGGTACAAAATAAATAAATATTTAAAATAAGAAAATTCTCTTGTTCTAATTGTCTCGTTTCGAGTTTCATCAGCTTCGGTTGGTAATTGTAGAATCGAGTCTTTGATTTGTTTTAATTATAATTAGGAATTTCACAATTATGATTTTATGAGATGATTTAATAATAATAATAATGATATAATTTTTATTATTTATTCAGTTATTAAAACAATTTATTTAAATTTGTTTATTATTGTAAAATTAATAATAGATCTTATTTATTATTTGAAACAAGGAGAGAGTAGATAGATAGATGCCCGGTAACTTATATACCCCTTCCCAGTGGCGGATTTCCGCACAGGCGCAGGAGGCTAGTGCATCGGTCCCCGAACTACAGTAAAAAATTATTTTGCTAAGTGGGAAACTAATAAATTAATTTTTGGGTCTTTATTTTTATATTTTAACCCATAATTTATAAGGTAAAAAAATAAATAAATACAAAAAATAAAAAGAACATAGAAGTGGAATAAACATATCAGTTACCTTATATAGAAGTTTTAAAATATGTTAATGTAATTAAAAATCTAAATACAAAACTTTTTAGAGCAAATTTAAATTGTTAAAATATATAATTATTATGAGGCCTTTTTATATATAACTAAAAATTAAATACAAATACAATTAAAAAATGGTTCTGTCTAAAGATAAAGTTTGTAATTAATTTCATAATTAAAAAAAATTATTTGTGTTTTATTTATATTTATTTGAAATAATGTATGATTTTAGTAGAACAGTTTATTTAATTTCTTATTTAACAAATTTAAATTATTTTTTTTATTTGATTATATTTTTTATTTATTTTTTTAAAAGTCATTTCCTTTTAATGAACCGATAAACATTCAAAATATAGTTAAGAATAAAGCAGTCTTTTGATTAATACATATTCTTATTGTCGTTTTTGAGATTAATTTGAGTTTTAAACTAGTAAATCTTCTAATTCTTCAGTTGTTAAGTAAAATATTAAATTTCTGTAATTTTATCTTTCGTAATTTCTTTATGGATTTTTTTTCGAAAATTTTTAATTTTGTCAATTTGTTTTTACTATAGCGATAATTTACTATAGTAAATTATCGCTATATAGTTTTTATAAACATTTTATTTCCCAAACACTACGGGAACGAAAATGATAATAATAAAAAACCTAATTGAGGTTTTGTTTTAACCCATAAAAACAATAAAAATTTAACATTCTACTACAATAATAAAGCTAACATTGATTACTGGGGAGTGAGGGGGTAGTAAAAGTACGCTGTTTTTGCATTGAATATTCGAAAATTAATACTTTTGAGTTTTGTGTACTTTAAAAACTTAGAGTGACATAATAGGAGTATTGGTTACTTTTACCCATCTGGTTAAAGGGTTATGTATTTATATATTTATATTTTTTATTTTATTATAGCCATACATGTCTTGAACTCAAAAAAGAAACAAAAGGAAACAACAAGAAATAATATTAGGCAGTCAACAAAATGCGATGTTAGAATTTTTAACAACAAATAACAAAACAAATAAAGATTCGGCGACAAAGGAAGCTGAAGAGAAAATGTAAACAAGAAAGAGGAAGGACCAGGCGATAGTGAAAAAATAGAGAGAGAAAATGATTTCCCAAAGATATTGCTCTATGGTCATTAACAATATCAGAAAAAATGATCAGCAATTATTTACTTAACAAACCGTGTAATATCGGGGATATAATGAATTTAAAAGTCAAATATCGTCATAAAGATAGAAGCTATTTTAGAAATATTTCAAATAATAATTTTTATTGTGTTAAAGCAAACGGCAGAAAAGAATTTCACGAGTTGTTGTTTTTTTCAGAAACAAGTAAATGTGTTTAATTTTATATTTGTAAACTTTTTATACGTTCTAATACTTAATTTACAACTGGCTTTAATGGCAGGAAAAGTATTAATCGTGCATTAAAAGAAGATGAATGTTCTAAAGACCATTTTTCTTCAATGTTGAAGTTTAAAAAAAATTATTAACAACTGGACGCATTGATTCCCTAAATATTAGCAAGAAATTTTGAAGAGAATTATGGCAACAGTCAAATTGTTAGCTAGTTTGTGTATAGCATTTCGAGAACGCCGAGAAGGTGTTGATAAAGAAATTTTATAACATGCATAGAATATTTGGCTCAGTTTGACGATTTCCTTAAAAATCATTTAGAGAGATATGGTAATATTGGAAGTGGAAGGGTTATTTATTTATCTCACACGACCTGTGATGAATTTATTAATTTAATGGGAACTGATGTAAAAGAGAAAATAATTTTAGAGGTTCAAGAAGCAATGTACTATTCAATAATTATTGATTCTACGCCAGACGTAAGCCATATAGATCAATTAACATTTATATTAAGATACGTTGACAAAGAGAGATGTACAAAAGAACGATTTTTTGGCTTTTTGGAAATTAAGAGTCACGAATCCAAATATTTTGAAGAATCTATTATTGAAATGTTAACTAACTTGTCATTTGATTTAAAAAATTGTCGTGGGCAAAGTTATGACAATGCACCTAATATGGTTGGCAAGTATAATGGTTTACAAGCTAGAATTAAGAATTTAAACTAATCTGCCACTTTTATTTCATGTTCAAGTCACTCCCTAAATTTAATTGGAAATTGTGTTGCGGAAACTTGTTTGACGGCTGTTTATTATTTCGTTTTAATACAAAACATTTATGCATTTTTTTCTTCGTCTACGCACAGATGGAATCTACTTGTTGATAGACCTAGCAATAATAATTCAAAACTTATAAAAAAAGTTATTTACACTAGATGGTCTGCAAGAGCTGATGCAGTTTCTGCTTTACGTTTAAATTATAAAATTGCTAAAGCAGTTCTTAATAGTATTAGCGAAAATGTTAACGAAAAACTAATGACTAAATTAGAAGCAAAATAATTATTTAATTGTTTAGACACGTACGAAAATGCATTGCTAACCGTTACTAACTGATAATATAAATTATAAAGAATAATGTCCGCCAGGTGGACAAGAATTGTTTGTAGTAGAAACACAATGCAATTTGTGATAAAATTGAAACGGCAATTTCTACTAGATCTGCTGTTTACAAAATGGTATTATATGATTTTGAGCCATTCTTTAATTCCACCATAAACAAATTAATTTTGAAATTATTCGACCTGTATAAACCTGTTAATTTTTTGTGTTTGCAATATATTTGAATTATTATTATTGAATTATTATTATGTATTAAATATTATGTATTAAATACTAGGTATATTGGGCGAATAATGATTGTACTTCTGAAATTAAAATAAAATTTGTTTAAAGCTTTTATACATTAAATTTTTTAAAAATATTTAAATGCTTAACCTATTTTCTCAAATTTTCTGCCCAAGGGGGGGGGGGGGGGGGTGAGAGGACGCCCTTGAATTCTTTTGCGCCTCGGGCCTCTTTAATGTTAAATCCGCCATTGTCCCATTCCTTGCTGAGAATTTCCCTCCCTTAAAATTCCTGGTATTTTATGTAGATCAAACTCAAATTATACGATGTTTTACGATTTTCAAGGTTTTTTCACGAAATCTTATGTAAGTCAACTCAAATAATTAGAAAATTTTATGTCGAAGATGATTATAGGGGTAATATAATGGTGCAAAATAGGGATCAATGATCATAAGTTAGCATCATTTTGACAATTTTTTATGATATTTTAAATGATGTTATAAATGTTATAAATAAATGTTCATACAAATGTGTTATGTGTTAATTAAATTTTATTAAATTTTATTAAATTTTAAAATGTTGGAACATAAACCGTCTGGTAAGGATTTCTTTGCTCTTTAAAGCGATATATAACATTTCATCATAGATAATTTCATCACTGGATAATTTTGAGGCAAAATTATTCTGATGACTTTAAAAAATAATAATTATTGTTAAAAATTAATTTGTTTTTGTTTAAATTACCGCAAATAAATAAAAAGGATTTGTCAATTTTTTTTAAATGAAGACATGTATTGTCGAAATGTTATTGAATTGAAGAAATTTATTATAATTTAATATAAAAATAAAGAGAAGTCAAAATCATGGATATTGAAAAATTCACTTGGAATTTGAGGTATTTTTTGAAAAAAAGATTTTGAACTATTAAAAGAACGTCAAAATTGGTATTGAAGTGATTGCAAATTGGCATTATAAAAAATATTCTTAAGTGATTCCTTGCGTTCTACCACTTCAAAGTGAAAGGTTTTTGTTATCGAGATTATTATTTCAATAAATTAGCAAGTTCAGGATCTATTTTATCATGGGAAACACTTAATGTAATATTGATTAATTGATATTAAATTATTATAATAAAATTTGAACAATTTCATATAATCTTCGGCTAAGATTAAAGTAAAATTATTTTTCAATCTAATTTGAAATAGTCCTAATATGTCTCTAAAGCAGTGTTTCCCGACTTTCTTTATACTATGCCCCACCGTAATATTTCCAAAAGTCATATGCCCCACAGACCCCTTTGAAGTAGCTGTCAAACTTCGATAATCAGTATTGCCAATATGCAAAAATAACGGTCAATGAAATTGCTGTATGCAAGTTGTTTTTTAGTGGTGAATGAACATATTATATTAAAAATATATTTGGAATAGTTGATAATTATTGACGTATGATGCCCCGCAGTGGGAAACATTTCTCTAAAGGATGCATAATGAAAAAGAAAAAAAATTCTACAGAATCTAGCAAAAATGAAAATTCCCCTTTACTCCCGACAAAAACTTTCCTATATCTCTATCAATCTTATATGATAAACATTTCATTGAAATCATATAATGAATGTCTTAAAACTATTGAACATTACCAAAGAACTGATTTAGTAACTTCAATTTAAATTAAAGAAATTTATAATAAAGAAGTTTATTTAAAATTCATTGATAAATGAAACATTTTGTCAACTAAATTCGTCGATGTTATGAAGTTAAATCAAAATAAATTTCCAACCATTATTCTTCGAAGGCTATCGTTATTGAGAAACGCTGGTTCAATATTAGGCTTAATATTAAAAATTTAAGAATAGAAATGTGATGTAATTATAATGGGATATTTGATTTCTCTAACCTTTACCCTATATTTTGTAATGCCTGCATGTGTGATTTATTATTTTTGATTGTCTGGATCATCAAATTATATCACTGATTATTATTTCCCAATAAGCTATTGCTGATTGTGTTGGTGTCGGCACATCGGGTACTATAAATAGTAACACAATTTCTTAAAAAAAGTTTTTTTTTGGAATTTCTCAAGTTATTCTTATTCTTTACAGAAATCAAAAAAAATTTTTACATTTGGGCGGAAAACTAGATAGAGTTTTTCAATTGTATAAAAAAGGAGTATCAAGTTATGAGCTGGACTGTCGAAATTTGACAAAATAACAAAAGATTGTATATCAATATTAAGTTTTTTTTAAAAAAAACAGAAATAATTCATCAAGCGCTGAATTGTTAATCAAAGATTACCGAAAATTTTGGTTACATAGAAAACAATAATTGATCTATAGTTGGAAAGGGATGAGATTGTCGAAATTGCAAATTAAAATATATCAGAAGAGAAGAATTTATGATAGATTGATCTATTTTTCATAATGAGTTCCGTGACATTTTGAGTTATTTTGAAGCATAAGAAGATCAAAAAATCTAGCTTGCTTCGAACGTTAGTTGTGATTGCCAACATTAAAACAAATATTAATGTTAGAAAATGAAAATGAAGCAGAACCTTCAAAATATAATTAGGAAGATATGAATATGTTTAAGAGACAAGCAAATTTTCAAAATTCAGTTTCTACGAAGTTTTTATAAACTTCCATCGGCTTATTTAGGCCATTTTTGATTATTTTCATTATTTTGGTATTCGATTGTTTTCGAATGTTGTAAGAACGAGTTCCGGTTAATTTTGTTAGATTTTCGGTGTGTAGTAGAGTTTTTTTAGCAGTCAATAAATTTAAAGAAAACAAATTCCTAGAACATTTTGTACCCGTTTGAAATTCTATTTACAAATTTCCCCATTAATATTTAGTAGTCAGTGTGCGCCTAACATTCTTTTTTCTGCAACTTTTTAGAAAATAATAATATATTATGCGTATTGTAGATTCAGTGGATAATAAACATTTTGGTGATTTCAACTTAATGGGAAATGATGCTAAAAAGGTTTTTTTTTAAATAAAATTTAAAGTATGAATTTGGGAGTTCTAACAAATTCTACACGTAAAAATATTTTAATCATTAAAAAATGTGTATTTCAGTGATTTATTACAAGAAATTTGAAGGTGTCACTAGAAATATAAGTTAAAATAAATAATTTCTTTATTATAAATAAAATTCAGGAGCTGGTCAAAATGTCAATCAATACGGTCGAGTATTCACAAATGGTAGACCATTGCCAGAAGATTTGAGGTTGAAAATTTTAAAAATGGCAATGGAAAATGTCAGACCTTGTGAAATTTCAAGGCAATTACAAGTATCTCATGGATGCGTTAGCAAAATTTTAAATAGGTATAATTGATTTTAGTTCTATTATAATTACAAAAAANGAATAATATATTTACCGTATATTTCGGCGTATAAGGCGACCGTCAGATAAGACGAGGTACAAAATTAGAGCAAATTTTTATGATTTATCATATATCGGTTGTAGTAGTATAAATACAACTAGTATAAATACAACTACCTGTACTGTAATACTTTCTTTTATATCGGTTGTATAAGACGACCCACAATTTTCAAGGGTGATTTTCGAAGGGAAAAGGCGCGTAAACAAAAAAAGGAAATTAAAAATTATCTCGACAGCTGTCAGAGATAGTGTGAAACAAAATTATGTGCAGTGTCCCAAGGGCAGATTGGGAAAAACAGAAAGATAAGATCAAGTACCTCAAATTTACGAGCTATATAAAAGAGAATTGCGAGAAAACAAAAACAGAAACTTTAGGAAAAGAATTGTGTAACTTTACCGATACGAATATTGTCGGAGATGAATTGCTAAAGGAATAATTGTTAGAGAAGAATTGTAAGAGAAGAATTAATTGAAAAAATACAGAAGTTATTGGAATTTTTGAAGAAAGTTGTCAAAATAGGAAAAGTCTAGCGAGTAGAATTCACGTCACTCCAAAGAAAACAACCAGCTCAAATTTCGAGTAGTTAAAGCAAATCAGTAGTTAGTGATCCTTCAAACCCGGGGTTATACGCGAGTGCAATTCTTAACAGAGTGTCATAATATGCATTATATAATCACCGATCAGATTGTTGAATTGATTGTGTCAGTGTAAAGTGAAAATTATTTGTGATTATCAATAAAGATTCCTGTTTTCAAATGTTATTTGTTGATTAGTTAAAAGCACGCTTGTAGTCAGGGTAAGAATTTTAAAATTACAAATATCGCCAATGACCCAGTAACCCAAAAGTATTAAATATATTATTTACAGCAAAAGACTTAAATTATCATTTAATTGTTTAAAATTTAATTAATGCCGCTTCCAAGAAATCATCACTTTATTATTATTATTATTATTATTATTATTATTATTATTATTATTATTATTAATATATTTTATATTAATATATATTATATTACATTACATTATTATTAATTGTGAATAGAGTACGCATTCTGATGGGTCAGTTATATCTAACAACAATAGCAGTGAACGGATTTTGAATGAATCTGATTCAACAAAACATCATTCAGAGATTGTAGTGACAAATATAATTAAACAAGAAAGAAATTCAGAGATCATTAGCAACGACGAAATTCCTGATGTGGAATGCGGAACACTAAATTCATCTCCATCTATAAAAGAAGAACTATCTAAAATTGAAGGAATAGGTATAACCGGAGTAAATCAAACGATAATGTCACTGTGGCAGCAGCAAATGATGAGCCAACATCCAACAGGATCAATAAATTGGGGACAGGCTGTTATTGCTGCACAACTCGCACTTCTTCAGTAACCATTCATTGTCTTGTCTTGGGCAAACATTGTGGCCAGGACAAGTTCATACTCTCATAGAAACAGATACTTCATGTTCAGATTTATCAGAAGGACACATTATTCGACCTGATAAAGTCTCATGCCATCCTATGGTTTACATTGGAAATAATCAATGGCAATTAAAATCATCGACTCCATTGAAACAAAATATCATCGGGAGTGATAAGGCTCCACAAATCTCGCAAATCTTAACGCAAACATTTCCTGCAAATCCTGTTTCAGATTCTTGAGTTCTACACATATCTCTAATATCTGTTTATATTGTAAAAACGTTTTTATTAATTCGATAAATATTTAATGGTATTTTATAAAAGTGAAAAGAAAGGATAATTAAATGTATTTAAAGTGCCAATAAATGTCTATTAGAAATCAATTACAGAAAATTACCAGGCTATCATTCGATAAGTTTATTATACATACTCATAATTCCATTTCAAAATTTAACAGGTTGATATCAGTCAAATTTTGCTGAAGTCAATTTTGATTGGCTGGAATTTCTATCATGATTTCGCATGATTCTACTATTCCTTTTCTTTTAATTATTGTTAGTTTGTTTTCATTTTTCAATTCCTACTACTGTGAATTAATCAATAAGTAGTTAAAACAATGTTTAGTATATTAGCCAAAATTAAGAAGTTATTTTAAAAACGTGCATAACTATTTGTGAATAAAATGATAATTGTTATTTTTGTATTTTAAAGTTAGAAATAAATTAAAATTTACGAATTGCAACTGGTAAAAAATATGTCATATTTTTATACAGCATTTTCTGGATGAAGGCAAATAGTAGAATCGATTACCCAAAAATATTATTGGGTTAGTAATTATCAAAATTTAGGGCTTTTATTTCATTTTTCTTTAAAATGGCTTAATTTTCTAATTGTTATACTTAAAAATAGAAATAAATTAAAACTAACTTTATTTAGGAAACTTTGCAATTTTTATTCGTTTAAGAGTTGGATCATGATAATTTATGATGCAATTAGGTTCAAGTTGACTGAGCCCTTGGTGAATCACTTATAATTAATTGTCTCGAACATTACTTTGCGCCTTTTAATCGAATTTCCTTTATATGTTGCGGTGTTCCATCCACCTTTAAATTGGTAGATGAGTTCATAGTGGTTACGATTCAAACGGCCTATCGAGTAGGTAGATGTGAGCACGCTATGACTCATGATTTGCAATAATTATTTTTATTGCTTTAGAAATATTTGTCTTTCGAGTCTGTCCATATCTTCTCCATTACAACAAGAAGATTTGAAATTTAATTTAAGATTGGACAATGAAGGATTAGCACCCATTGCTTATGATGATTTTAGTTAGCCTGCTCTACCTAATAGCGATAATACCAATGTTATCATTGAAGCAATAAACCCAATATATGATTTGGCGCAACATTTTCTTAATTTTTGAATT
Source organism: Schmidtea polychroa (assembly GCA_959609185.1). Taxonomy (NCBI): domain Eukaryota; kingdom Metazoa; phylum Platyhelminthes; order Tricladida; family Dugesiidae; genus Schmidtea; species Schmidtea polychroa. The sequence goes on from CAUHTR010003393.1 coordinate 17,146, forward strand.
AACAAATTATAATAATGGTTTCTTATGCTTTTTTAAATAATCTTTTCACATTTGTTTATTTTAATCTTGCCTTTGGTAACTTTTAATAAAATATCAATTAAAGTATCAATGACAAAATATTCATTTTTTCATACTTGGAGCCTTTAGTGATCCTGTGAAACCGGAAAGCTCCGATGATTTTTAACTTATTTTATTGCTTTCTCTTTTAAATTATTCGAAATAAAATTCGATGTTGGAGAATTCTCAGTTACAAGCATTTTCGGTGAAGTGCAAATAGTTTTTGGTAAGGCTAATTTCATTTTCTTTTTAAGCATTTTCTTGACTTTGGCCAACTTTGGTTGTTTTTTTATTTTACGCTGTTTAGTCATCTTTTTTATGCTTCATTCGCGCCTTTAGATACATTATTTATTTAAAAGTCGATTTCAACTTCATTTATAAATCATGGCTCCTTCTTTATTGATAATATCAATCCTAACCCTTTAATTGTCTGGGTATTGCTGAGTGAAATCGAGAAAAATTTGTCCGTGAGAGTTTTTGGTTACATCTTGAAATGCAACGACAAGGAAATTATGATTATTTGCATACGTTTGTCTTGCAAGTAAATCGATAACAGTTACATCTCTCGAATTTTTGAAATCAAATATTGTACATTCAAATTACGTGTTCGATCAGCTCCGCATTTATAAATAGATCTGGGGTAATAAAAATAATTGTAACACCAATATGTCTACTAATTTGGTGAATAAATTATTGAAATCTTTTTCTTTATTAGCTTCTTGATATTAATAATCGGTGACTATGACATTTTTGTAATTTATTTAACCAACTTTTATTTTCATATTTTTAAATTTACTGAAGCTTACTGCAGTGTATTCACAAGCTCAAGCAGGTTGGAGATTTTGACTCAATTTTCAGAGAACAACAACACGTCTGAATCTGTTTTTACAGCACTCTCTGTCATTCGAGGGCACATTAGAGACATCAAGTTGAATTCTATGAAGTAAACTAGTATGTTAAATTATATTAAAAAATGACCGAAAGCAGAAATAAACTTCCTTGGTCACACACTAAACGACAAAGGAACACAACCAATCGAAAATAAAATAAACAAAATAATAAATAACAAACTGCCAACAAACACAAGAGAGTTGAGGAGATTTCTAGGAATGGTAAACTTTTACCATTCTTACATCGCAAACTGCAGTAAACTACTAACACCACTAAATGAAATTATCAAGACAAAACAAAATATCGCAATAAACTGGACACAGTAAACAACCAACACATTTGAGAAAGCCAAAGAAATTCTTTCAACGGCAACATTACTTGGTTACCCAGATCCAGAGCTAAATTACCAACTAACAACAGACTGTTCAGGTTTCACAATGGGCGCAGCAATTTTTCAGGAAAACAAATTTGGCAAATAACCATTAGGATTCTTCTCAAACAAACTAAAGTCACACCAAACTAGATAGTCGACTTTCGATAGAGAACTCCTAGCAATACATGAAGCAATCACAAACTTTCAACATTTACTCGAAGGGAGAACCTTCAAAATATTCATGGATCACAAACCACTAACTAATGCAATTGAAATGAAAAACCCCTCCCCAAAGCAGATTAGACAAATCAACTTCATTTCACAATTCAAATGCACTATAAACTACGTAGCCGGAAAATCAAACATAGCAGCAGATGCTTTTTCTAGAACCGAAAGTGATATAAACTCCCTGGAATTCGAAGAGATAATCTAATTGGATCAAATCAAATCTAAACAAAATGAAATAATTAACAAACTCCCCACTAAACACAGCCTAAAACTATAAGAACTCAACGGAGTATGGTACGACGTCTCCTACGAAAGCAACAAACAAATACTACTCCCTAAGGAATTCCGTCAAAACTGTATCGAAAAGATACACAAGATTAATCACTCGGAAAACAAAATAACATTCGAACTAAGTAGGTAGAAAGTAGCTTACTGCAACAATTACCCCCCCCCGGGGGGGGGGGGGGGGGGGGGGTAAAATTGTTGCAACTTTTTATTACGCAATTGTTGCAACTCACATTTTTTGCTTTCAGGGATTTTTGGTCCAAATTTTTTTTTATCAGACTATAGTGAGAGGGTCTCGATGGTCCTGGGATTTTCAATACAAAAAAAAAAATTTCTATACAAAAACGATGGTCCTGGGATTTTCAATACAAAAAATTTTTTTCAATACAAAAATCCGACTACCACTAAAAAAGCATGGAATTTTCAGACAATAGTGAGGGGGTTTCCATAGTCCTGGGATTTTCAATACAAAAAAATTTTTTCAATACAAAAAGGCGGTCTCACTAAAAAAGCATGGATTATTCACGCTATAGTGAGGGGGTCTAGATGGTCCTGGGATTTTCAATACAAAAAAAATTTTCAATACAAAAACGTTGGTCCTGGGATTTTCAATACAAAAAATTTTTTTCAATACAAAAAGGTGGTCTTCAATAAAAAAGAGTGGTAATTTAAGGTCTCAGGATATTTTCAATACAAAAAGCTGGTCTTCAATAAAAAAGCATGGTAATTTAAGGTCTCAGGATATTTTCAATACAAAAATGTGGTCTACACTAAAAAAGCCAAGGATTATTCACGCTATAGTGAAGGGGTCTCGATAATCCTGGGATTTTCAATACAAAAATCCGACTATCAATAAAAAAAGCATGGTAATTTAAGGTCTCAGGATATTTTCAATACAAAAATCCGACTATCACTAAAAAAGCATGGAATTTTCAAAGTAAATTAAGGTGGGTCTCCTTGGTCCTGAGAATTTCAATAGAAAAAGGCGGTCTACACTAAAAAAGCGTGGTAAATTTTTAAAATAAAGTAAATAATGGGTCTAAAAATTAAATTACAGTAAATTATGGTCCAAATTTTTGAATTACAGTAAATAATGGTTCTTAAATATTAAATTACAGTAAATAATGGTCCAAATTTTTCAATTACAGTTAATTATGGTTCTAAAAAATTAAATTAAAGTAAATTAAGGTTCAAATTTTTCAATTAAAGTAAATTATGGTCCAAATTTTTGAATTACAGTAAATAATGGTTCTAAAAAATTAAATTAAAGTAAATTATGGTTCTAAAAAATTAAATTACAGTAAATTATGGTTCTTAAAAATTAAATTACAGTAAATAATGGTCCAAATTTTTCAATTACAGTTAATTAAAGTTCTAAAAAATTAAATTAAAGTAAATTAAGGTTCAAATTTTTCAATTAAAGTAAATTATGGTCCAAATTTTTGAATTACAGTAAATAATGGTTCTAAAAATTGAATTACAGTAAATTATGGTTCTAAAAAATTAAATTACAGTAAATTATGGTTCTTAAAAATTAAATTACAGTAAATTAAGGTTCAAATTTTTCAATTACAGTTAATTATGGTTCTAAAAAATTAAATTAAAGTAAATTAAGGTTCAAATCTTTCAATTAAAGTAAATTATGGTCCAAATTTTTGAATTAAAGTAAATTATGGTTCAAATTTTTAAATTAAAGTAATGAATGGGCACAAATAACTAAATTAAGGTTCTAAAAAAATTAAATTAAAGTTAATTAAGGTCCAAATTTTAAAATTAAGTAATCAATGGTCAAAAATTTTAAATTAAAGTTAAATAAGTAAATTAAAGTAATAATTTTTAAATAAGTAATGTAATAAGTAAATTAAAGTAAGATTTTAAAATTTATTAACAAAAAGTTGAAATAATAGAAGGTGTTTGAGAATTGAAATTTTTTAATGAAAATTTTTATGAAATAATTTTTTAAGTAATTTTTAATAGAAATTTTTATGGAATAATTTTTTAAGTTAATTTTTAATGGAAATTTTTATGAAATATTTTTCAATGATAATTTTAGATGGAAATTTTTAAGATAATTTTTAATGAAAATTTCTATGAAATATTTTTCAAAGACAAATTTTAATAATAATTCAACAACAAACCAACAACTTAGTACCAACAACCAGTAACTTATGAACATGTATTAACAATCAGATACCTACAACTAGTTACTAACAACCTGCTACCAAGTACTTACAATCAGTTACCTGCTACCAAATACTTTCAACATGATACCACGTACTAAATAACTCTCAAACAACCAGATACTTACAACCAATTACCAGATACCAAGTACCTACAACTAGTTACTAACAACTAGTTACCTGATACTAAGTACCTACAACCATCTAACAAGTACTAACAACCAAAAACAAGCAACCAACTAGGTACCAAGTACTAACAACCGACAACAACCAGCTAACAACTAACTACAACCTACCAAGTACCTACAACCACATACTAACAACTAGTTACCAGATACCAACTACTCACAGACGTCAACAACCAGGTACTAAGCATTATTAACCAACTACTAAGTACCAACAACAACTAACTACCAATTACTAAGTACCTACAACCATCTACCAAGTACATACAACCAAGTACTAAGCATTAATTACCAATTACTAAGTACCTACAACCATCTACCAAGTACATACAACCAAGTACTAAGCATTATTAACCAACTACTAAGTACCAACAACAACTAACTACCAATTACTAAGTACCTACAACCATCTACCAAGTACATACAACCAAGTACTAAGCATTAATTACCAATTACTAAGTACCTACAACCATCTACCAAGTACATACAACCAAGTACTAAGCATTATTAACCAACTACTAAGTACCTACAACCGACTAGCTACCACCTACCAAGTACCACCAACAACGAGATACCTACAACTAGATACTAACAACTAGTTACCAGATACCTACTACTCACAGCCGTCAACAACCAGGTACTAAGCATCATCAACCAAGTAATAACAACTAGATACCTAGTACTTACAACCAGATGACCACGTGAAATTATTGGTTAAATAAGTAAATTAATGTCTAATTTTTAAATTAAGTAATCAATGGTCTAAAATATTAAAGTTAAAGTTAATTTAAGATGAAGATTTTCTGGGATTTCCAATGTTAATTTTAGATGCAAATCTTCGTCAATTAAATAATGACCACATGAAATTATTAGTTAAATATGAAAATAAGGGTTATAATTAGTTGTTTAGTAAATTATGGTGTAAAATTAAGAAATAAAGAATAATTAGGTAAATTAAGGATAAATTAAGGAAAATTAAGGTTCAAAATTTAAAATTAAGTAACCAATGGTTCAAATTTTAAATTAAAGCTAAATAAGTAAATTAAAGTAAGATTTTTAAATTTATTATCAAAAGATTGAATAACCACCAACTTTTTTTGAGAAATGTAATTTTTAATGAAAATTTAAATGTAAAATTTTTTAAGTTAATTTTAATGAAATAATTTTTTAAGTTAATTTTTAATGGAAATTTTAATGGAATAATAATTATAATAATAATAATAATAATAATAATAATAATAATAATAATAATAATAATAATAATAATAATAATTCAACAGTTCCCAACAATCGGTTACTAAATATTTTTAACTAGATGCTAACAAATACTTTGAACATGATACCACGTACTAACTAACTCTCAAACAACCAGATACCTACAACTAGTTACTAACAACCAACTAAGTATTCTTTATTGTATTTTATGAAATGTTTTTAAATTAATTTTTTATCTGTCTTCAAAAATATGTTTAATTACAATCAATAGAAAACCTTTTCAAAATGTCTAAATTTAACAAACATGTTGATTTTCATCAAAAAACCACAACTCAATCACTTTAAAACACCACGTGAAATTCAAAATAATTTAAATTACAATGAAATACTAATGAATTCTAATTTACAAAAACATCTTCTTTTAAATGATAACTACTGACTTATTATTGCAAAGTAAAAATCACATTCAATAAATACTTATTGTTGATCAGTTTTATTATATATACTCTGAGTTTATCCGACAGGATGTTTTGACCCCCTAAGGGTACTGGTCGTAAGGGTACTGGTCGTAAGGGTATTAGTCGTAAAGGTACTAGTCGTAAGGCTATTGGTAACACTCAACCACCACCTACTCATTAATTAACTACCATGTACTAACAACCAGGTCTCAAACAACTAAATACTAAACACTTACAACCCACAACAACCAGCTACTATGCATTATCAACCTACAACTATATAACAACACTGTACCAGCTACCAAGTACCAACAATCAACTAACCACACATAAAAATAATAGTAATTAAATACAAAATATTCTTCATCGCATACACTATCTTCTTATCAAAATCTAAAAAGTCAACCAACTACTTACAACCAACAACTATGTACTAACAAATGGATCTTTAAAAGCAAATACTCATCACTTGAAAAATTAGATGGAAAATTAATTGAACTCTAGGTAAAAATTGATTAAATTATTGTAAAAATTTAAATTATTCAAAATATACTAAATAAAAAATATAATTAATAGACAAGAAAGAACATTAAATTTGAATCAAGATTTGCAAGATTTGTAAGATACTGGATAGTAAATAAAAATACTAATCATTCAAGTTAATATGAATCAACTAAGATAATAAATTAATAAAAATTTTAAAATAAGATCTAGTAGATAATTGATTTAGATTGAATAAATTAATTGAAATAAAATTAATTTTAATTATTTTTTTTTAAAGTAATACATGTACTCAAATTGATTGACTGATTTCTCAATATATTCAAAAAATCAGTATAAATTCATTACAATTATCAAAGTCAGCAATCTACAATAACAATAATTATCATTAAATTTCAAAAGAGACTAGAAAACTAACAAACCAGTAAATTCATTCAAATGACAATAATTAGTATATCCGAATGAATTCTCCAATAAAATCATCTAAAAAGCATCAAATTTCCCTGAAATATCTCTATCTTTTAAGATTAGTATCTTATCGGTAAGTACTTGTTAAAGATCATATATTCACCTCAAACTAAAAAGATTCCTTAAAATCCCTTAAATGACTATATTTCAACCCTTAATTCGTATTATTACAAATATCATCTAAAAAGCATCAAATTTTCCTGAAATAACTCTATCCTTAAAGATTAATATTTTAATGATAATTACCCTTAAAAGATCATATATTCCCCTCAGACTAATAAGATTCCTTAAAATCATTTAAATGACTATAATTCTAACTTTAATTCCTATTATCACGAATATTTCCCTATAAAACATGTAAAATAATTTGGTCATTAACCCTAAATAATTTATAAAATCTAATGATAAAACTGGTTATAATTAAATTTTTGTTAATCACTGTAAATATTTGTAAATTACTACTCTAAATTTAAAATAAATATAACCCATTGAAAGATTAAATTTATCCATTCAATAAAATATATTTCTTCAAATGATCATTTTTACCGATATCCAACCGATTTAATTACTAATTAAAATCACCCGATAGATTTCTCCCAATAAAGATCAATTTTCTTTAGTCGATGTTTTAAGTCCATATTTCTAAACTTTTGTCATTCTCCGCCTAAATAAAGATAAAAATAATTTAAAGTTGATATCAATCCCAATTATCTGTAAAGTTTTCATTGTCAAAACCAAGTAAATAGATTATCCCTACTTAATAAAACATTGTTCTAAAACATAAATCTAAATTAATTTACTGTGCATTAATCACAACCTAATAAAACAATATAATTATTATTGATTCATAACTAATGTATTGCAATTTCCCTTAAAACATTGATATTTTACCAACATCATCCTTAAAAGATCATATATTCCCATCTTAACCCATCCTTCATTAAATTCAATCGAATATATCTCCCTTACAATGATATATTCCTACCTTATCCGATCTCTCATTAAATCTAACCGACTATATCGCCTCAAAAGATCATATATTCCCATCTTAACCCATTCTTCATTAAATTCAATCGACTATATCTCCCTTACAATGATATATTCCCATCTTAACCGATCTCTCATTAAATCTAACCGACTATATCCCCCTTAAAAGATCATATTTTCCCATCTTAATCGATCTCTCATTAAATATTTCTACCTCTTTAAACATCTAACCAAATATATCCCTCAATTCTACCCACTTGAATCCTCCTTTAATTCAGTCAATCCTCTTAAAATCCTTAAAAAATTCTTCAAAAAATATGAATTTTCATAAACACCCAAATATTCTTCATTGAAATAATTTAGTAGCTATGTAGTAAGAGTTCACTAAAAGATCAAAATTCACTAAAATTTTCTACAAATATTTACCATCAAATACTGGAGATGAAATATATTGTTTGATTATAATTCTTCATCGATTCAACCAATCATTTTCAAGCAATAACAGCAAACTAAATTTCTGTATATCCTACAATAATTATCAAGTAAATTTTAAGTTATTGATAAAGTTAACTGGTTTCTTAGCTTATGTTTCTTTAAGTTCATCAATGTGTAAATATTCTTAGAAAATTATTGAAAAAATTATTTAGTCAAATATATTACAAAGTTATCATCAAAAATCACTTAATTATTAATCTAATTGTCAATGAAATTAATTTTTATTTAAAAACTATTCAATAAAATACAGCTAATTATCAAGAAATTAATTAAATTTATCAATTAAATTTATCACCATTAAAACTTTTAATCAGTCAACATGAAATTCTTAGAAAAATATTCAATATCCTCATAAAAATTTATCCTATCACTTGATTATTGTACAAACTTTAATTATTAACCTCATTAAAAATAATTTTTTATTTAAAATTAAAAAACAAGTCAATAAAAATACATCCAATTATCAAGAAATTAATTAAATTTATCTTAGAACTAACTTTAAATTTTTAAATATTCTTTCAATCAACATGAAATTCACAAAAATTATAGCAATCCGCAAAAATAATAGAAAATTACAAAAAATGATGGAAATTCATAAAAATGATAGAAATTTACTTGAATATTTACTAAAACCATCAACTCTAAAAATTATCAATGAATGCCTTTAACAAATTTGCCTAAATAATCATTCAAATAAAAGCATTAAAAGTACCCTTGCGACATGTTGAATGTGAAGTAGTACCCTTGTGAGCAATACCCATAGGGGGACAGAATATTTTGTCGGATAAACTCAGAGTATATATTAATTAACTCATTCAAATTTATCATTGAATCAGTGAAATTATCATAAATTTCGATAAAAATTCTAAAGTGGTAAGCAATGTAAAATGAAATATTCTTTAAACTTTGATAAAATTAACAATGAAGGTGTTAAGAATCTTCATTAGAGTGAGGAAATTATTCATTACTCGATGATAAATTCAAATGGGTGAAAATAATTGGTAGAATAATTCATTAATGGATCATTGAATGGGCATAGATAAGAAAAAAGGTTGATAAGAATGGAAATATATTAATTGAATTTATTTAAAATTATTTCATAAATTTAATAAAAAAAAAACTTTTAAAACAAATATTTGTGGGGATGTTTTAGGTGAATAATTAATCAAAATCGGCGGAATATAATTGATTAAATATCGAGGATGGGGGTTATAATTAATGGAAAATCAATGGGATACAAATGATTAAATAGTGGAAAATCCGGGGGATACAAATGATTAAATAGTGGAAATCGGGGGGATATTAGTGATAATAATTAGTGGAATATTGAGAATTGGTGGAATATAATTGATTAAATAGTGGAAAATCAGGGGGATATTAGTGATTAATTAATGGAAAATAGAGAATCGGGGGGATATTAGTGATAATAATTAGTGGATTATTGAGAATTGGTGGAATATAAGTGAGAAGGATATTTTAAACTAGTTTATTACATAACAAGCCGTGTCTATTTTATTACGTAACAAGCTGTGAATGGTATTTTACCAACATTTTACCTAGTATATAATTTAATTTTATTTGTATTTTTAAATTGTATATATTTTGAATATCATTCTATATCATTCTAAGTTTAAAAGTCTATAATTAATAAATTAATATCTTGTTAACATTTATTTGAGAATTTAAAAACCTTTACTTAAAATTTAGTGAAGTATTTAATTTTGATTTAATTTTATAAGACATATATTTGAGTATTAACTTATTTTGATTGAAGTTTCATATTCAATATTATGATGTTTTTTTTCTAAATTGAAATATTTTAGTGTAAAATAGTAAATTTGATAATAAATAGCTTCTATTACATTAATTAAAGGACTTAAAAAAAAGTCTAAGTCACTAAGTCACTAAAAAAGTCACTAAGTTTAAAAAGTCTAGAACTGTTAATACACTTATTTACATTTACTTATAAAATTTTTATTTTTAAAATAAAGTATTAAATTGATGATTTAATTTTAGTTGTATTTGAATGATACATTTAATTTACTTTGATTGAAAGGAGTAATATAATTCATATTATGATATTTGTTTTCGAAATATTTAGTGTAGAATAGTAAATTTAATAATATATAGCTATTATTACAAGTACTTATTCAACAAAAAAAAACTTTTTATTTCAATTGTCTTATTCCATCAATAAGATAAAGTCTATATCTGGTAATAGATTAATTTCTGATTTACATTATTCGAGAATTAGAAAAACTTATAAAATTTATATTTTTAAAATTTAATTTTGATTGTATATTCTAAGAATTATATTTGAATATTTAACTTATTTTGAATGAAAAGGGTAATATATATATTATTTTCTTTTATGATAATTGTTTTTGAAATACATAATGCAAATTAAAACATTTTAGTAATAATTTGCTATTATTTTAGAATTTATTTTAGTCAAAAATTAAAAAAAAATGACCTATTCCATATTTCTTAATCAAATACCATTCACAGCTTGTTACGTAATAAAATAGACACGGCTTGTTATGTAATAAACTAGTTTAAAATATCCTTCTCACTTATATTCCACCAATTCTCAATAATCCACTAATTATTATCACTAATATCCCCCCGATTCTCTATTTTCCATTAATTAATCACTAATATCCCCCTGATTTTCCACTATTTAATCAATTATATTCCACCAATTCTCAATATTCCACTAATTATTATCACTAATATCCCCCCGATTTCCACTATTTAATCATTTGTATCCCCCGGATTTTCCACTATTTAATCATTTGTATCCCATTGATTTTCCATTAATTATAACCCCCATCCTCGATATTTAATCAATTATATTCCGCCGATTTTGATTAATTATTCACCTAAAACATCCCCACAAATATTTGTTTTAAAAGTTTTTTTTTTATTAAATTTATGAAATAATTTTAAATAAATTCAATTAATATATTTCCATTCTTATCAACCTTTTTTCTTATCTATGCCCATTCAATGATCCATTAATGAATTATTCTACCAATTATTTTCACCCATTTGAATTTATCATCGAGTAATGAATAATTTCCTCACTCTAATGAAGATTCTTAACACCTTCATTGTTAATTTTATCAAAGTTTAAAGAATATTTCATTTTACATTGCTTACCACTTTAGAATTTTTATCGAAATTTATGATAATTTCACTGATTCAATGATAAATTTGAATGAGTTAATTAATATATACTCTGAGTTTATCCGACAAAATATTCTGTCCCCCTATGGGTATTGCTCACAAGGGTACTACTCACATTCAACATGTCGCAAGGGTACTTTTAATGCTTTTATTTGAATGATTATTTAGGCAAATTTGTTAAAGGCATTCATTGATAATTTTTAGAGTTGATGGTTTTAGTAAATATTCAAGTAAATTTCTATCATTTTTATGAATTTCCATCATTTTTTGTAATTTTCTATTATTTTTGCGGATTGCTATAATTTTTGTGAATTTCATGTTGATTGAAAGAATATTTAAAAATTTAAAGTTAGTTCTAAGATAAATTTAATTAATTTCTTGATAATTGGATGTATTTTTATTGACTTGTTTTTTAATTTTAAATAAAAAATTATTTTTAATGAGGTTAATAATTAAAGTTTGTACAATAATCAAGTGATAGGATAAATTTTTATGAGGATATTGAATATTTTTCTAAGAATTTCATGTTGACTGATTAAAAGTTTTAATGGTGATAAATTTAATTGATAAATTTAATTAATTTCTTGATAATTAGCTGTATTTTATTGAATAGTTTTTAAATAAAAATTAATTTCATTGACAATTAGATTAATAATTAAGTGATTTTTGATGATAACTTTGTAATATATTTGACTAAATAATTTTTTCAATAATTTTCTAAGAATATTTACACATTGATGAACTTAAAGAAACATAAGCTAAGAAACCAGTTAACTTTATCAATAACTTAAAATTTACTTGATAATTATTGTAGGATATACAGAAATTTAGTTTGCTGTTATTGCTTGAAAATGATTGGTTGAATCGATGAAGAATTATAATCAAACAATATATTTCATCTCCAGTATTTGATGGTAAATATTTGTAGAAAATTTTAGTGAATTTTGATCTTTTAGTGAACTCTTACTACATAGCTACTAAATTATTTCAATGAAGAATATTTGGGTGTTTATGAAAATTCATATTTTTTGAAGAATTTTTTAAGGATTTTAAGAGGATTGACTGAATTAAAGGAGGATTCAAGTGGGTAGAATTGAGGGATATATTTGGTTAGATGTTTAAAGAGGTAGAAATATTTAATGAGAGATCGATTAAGATGGGAAAATATGATCTTTTAAGGGGGATATAGTCGGTTAGATTTAATGAGAGATCGGTTAAGATGGGAATATATCATTGTAAGGGAGATATAGTCGATTGAATTTAATGAAGAATGGGTTAAGATGGGAATATATGATCTTTTGAGGCGATATAGTCGGTTAGATTTAATGAGAGATCGGATAAGGTAGGAATATATCATTGTAAGGGAGATATATTCGATTGAATTTAATGAAGGATGGGTTAAGATGGGAATATATGATCTTTTAAGGATGATGTTGGTAAAATATCAATGTTTTAAGGGAAATTGCAATACATTAGTTATGAATCAATAATAATTATATTGTTTTATTAGGTTGTGATTAATGCACAGTAAATTAATTTAGATTTATGTTTTAGAACAATGTTTTATTAAGTAGGGATAATCTATTTACTTGGTTTTGACAATGAAAACTTTACAGATAATTGGGATTGATATCAACTTTAAATTATTTTTATCTTTATTTAGGCGGAGAATGACAAAAGTTTAGAAATATGGACTTAAAACATCGACTAAAGAAAATTGATCTTTATTGGGAGAAATCTATCGGGTGATTTTAATTAGTAATTAAATCGGTTGGATATCGGTAAAAATGATCATTTGAAGAAATATATTTTATTGAATGGATAAATTTAATCTTTCAATGGGTTATATTTATTTTAAATTTAGAGTAGTAATTTACAAATATTTACAGTGATTAACAAAAATTTAATTATAACCAGTTTTATCATTAGATTTTATAAATTATTTAGGGTTAATGACCAAATTATTTTACATGTTTTATAGGGAAATATTCGTGATAATAGGAATTAAAGTTAGAATTATAGTCATTTAAATGATTTTAAGGAATCTTATTAGTCTGAGGGGAATATATGATCTTTTAAGGGTAATTATCATTAAAATATTAATCTTTAAGGATAGAGTTATTTCAGGAAAATTTGATGCTTTTTAGATGATATTTGTAATAATACGAATTAAGGGTTGAAATATAGTCATTTAAGGGATTTTAAGGAATCTTTTTAGTTTGAGGTGAATATATGATCTTTAACAAGTACTTACCGATAAGATACTAATCTTAAAAGATAGAGATATTTCAGGGAAATTTGATGCTTTTTAGATGATTTTATTGGAGAATTCATTCGGATATACTAATTATTGTCATTTGAATGAATTTACTGGTTTGTTAGTTTTCTAGTCTCTTTTGAAATTTAATGATAATTATTGTTATTGTAGATTGCTGACTTTGATAATTGTAATGAATTTATACTGATTTTTTGAATATATTGAGAAATCAGTCAATCAATTTGAGTACATGTATTACTTTAAAAAAAAATAATTAAAATTAATTTTATTTCAATTAATTTATTCAATCTAAATCAATTATCTACTAGATCTTATTTTAAAATTTTTATTAATTTATTATCTTAGTTGATTCATATTAACTTGAATGATTAGTATTTTTATTTACTATCCAGTATCTTACAAATCTTGCAAATCTTGATTCAAATTTAATGTTCTTTCTTGTCTATTAATTATATTTTTTATTTAGTATATTTTGAATAATTTAAATTTTTACAATAATTTAATCAATTTTTACCTAGAGTTCAATTAATTTTCCATCTAATTTTTCAAGTGATGAGTATTTGCTTTTAAAGATCCATTTGTTAGTACATAGTTGTTGGTTGTAAGTAGTTGGTTGACTTTTTAGATTTTGATAAGAAGATAGTGTATGCGATGAAGAATATTTTGTATTTAATTACTATTATTTTTATGTGTGGTTAGTTGATTGTTGGTACTTGGTAGCTGGTACAGTGTTGTTATATAGTTGTAGGTTGATAATGCATAGTAGCTGGTTGTTGTGGGTTGTAAGTGTTTAGTATTTAGTTGTTTGAGACCTGGTTGTTAGTACATGGTAGTTAATTAATGAGTAGGTGGTGGTTGAGTGTTACCAATAGCCTTACGACTAGTACCTTTACGACTAATACCCTTACGACCAGTACCCTTAGGGGGTCAAAACATCCTGTCGGATAAACTCAGAGTATATATAATAAAACTGATCAACAATAAGTATTTATTGAATGTGATTTTTACTTTGCAATAATAAGTCAGTAGTTATCATTTAAAAGAAGATGTTTTTGTAAATTAGAATTCATTAGTATTTCATTGTAATTTAAATTATTTTGAATTTCACGTGGTGTTTTAAAGTGATTGAGTTGTGGTTTTTTGATGAAAATCAACATGTTTGTTAAATTTAGACATTTTGAAAAGGTTTTCTATTGATTGTAATTAAACATATTTTTGAAGACAGATAAAAAATTAATTTAAAAACATTTCATAAAATACAATAAAGAATACTTAGTTGGTTGTTAGTAACTAGTTGTAGGTATCTGGTTGTTTGAGAGTTAGTTAGTACGTGGTATCATGTTCAAAGTATTTGTTAGCATCTAGTTAAAAATATTTAGTAACCGATTGTTGGGAACTGTTGAATTATTATTATTATTATTATTATTATTATTATTATTATTATTATTATTATTATTATTATTATTATTATTATTCCATTAAAATTTCCATTAAAAATTAACTTAAAAAATTATTTCATTAAAATTAACTTAAAAAATTTTACATTTAAATTTTCATTAAAAATTACATTTCTCAAAAAAAGTTGGTGGTTATTCAATCTTTTGATAATAAATTTAAAAATCTTACTTTAATTTACTTATTTAGCTTTAATTTAAAATTTGAACCATTGGTTACTTAATTTTAAATTTTGAACCTTAATTTTCCTTAATTTATCCTTAATTTACCTAATTATTCTTTATTTCTTAATTTTACACCATAATTTACTAAACAACTAATTATAACCCTTATTTTCATATTTAACTAATAATTTCATGTGGTCATTGATTGATTGACGAAGATTTGCATCTAAAATTAACATTGAAAATCCCAGAAAACTTTCATCTTAAATTGACTTTAACTTTAATATTTTAGACCATTGATTACTTAATTTTTAAATTAGACATTAATTTACTTATTTAACCAATAATTTCATGTGGTCATCTGGTTGTAAGTACTAGGTATCTAGTTGTTATTACTTGGTTGATGATGCTTAGTACCTGGTTGTTGACGGCTGTGAGTAGTAGGTATCTGGTAACTAGTTGTTAGTATCTAGTTGTAGGTATCTCGTTGTTGGTGGTACTTGGTAGGTGGTAGCTAGTCGGTTGTAGGTACTTAGTAGTTGGTTAATAATGCTTAGTACTTGGTTGTATGTACTTGGTAGATGGTTGTAGGTACTTAGTAATTGGTAATTAATGATTAGTACCTGGTTGTTGTTGGTTGTTAGTACTTGTTATCTAGTACCTAGTTGGTTGATAGTACTTAGTAACTAGTTAATGGGTAGGTGGTTGTAGGTACTTGGTAGGTACTTAGTAGTTGGTAATTAATGCTTAGTACCTGGTTGATGTTGGTTGTATGTACTTGGTAGGTGGTTGTTGGTACTTAGTAGCAGGTAACTGGTTGTTAGTACTTGGTATCTAGTACCTAGTTAGCTGGTTGTAACTAGTTAATGGGTAGGTGGTAGCTAGTTGGTAGGTGGTTGTAGCTAGTTAATAGGTAGGTGGTTGTAGGTACTTAGTAGTTGGTAGTTAGTAGTTGGTTAATAATGCTTAGTACCTGGTTGTTGACGGCTGTGAGTAGTTGGTATCTGGTAACTAGTTGTTAGTATGTGGTTGTAGGTACTTGGTAGGTGGTAGTTAGTTGTTAGCTGGTTGTTGTCGGTTGTTAGTACTTGGTACCTAGTTGGTTGCTTGTTTTTGGTTGTTAGTACTTGTTAGATGGTTGTAGGTACTTAGTATCAGGTAACTAGTTGTTAGTAACTAGTTGTAGGTACTTGGTATCTGGTAATTGGTTGTAAGTATCTGGTTGTTTGAGAGTTATTTAGTACGTGGTATCATGTTGAAAGTATTTGGTAGCAGGTAACTGATTGTAAGTACTTGGTAGCAGGTTGTTAGTAACTAGTTGTAGGTATCTGATTGTTAATACATGTTCATAAGTTACTGGTTGTTGGTACTAAGTTGTTGGTTTGTTGTTGAATTATTATTAAAATTTGTCTTTGAAAAATATTTCATAGAAATTTTCATTAAAAATTATCTTAAAAATTTCCATCTAAAATTATCATTGAAAAATATTTCATAAAAATTTCCATTAAAAATTAACTTAAAAAATTATTCCATAAAAATTTCTATTAAAAATTACTTAAAAAATTATTTCATAAAAATTTTCATTAAAAAATTTCAATTCTCAAACACCTTCTATTATTTCAACTTTTTGTTAATAAATTTTAAAATCTTACTTTAATTTACTTATTACATTACTTATTTAAAAATTATTACTTTAATTTACTTATGTAACTTTAATTTAAAATTTTTGACCATTGATTACTTAATTTTAAAATTTGGACCTTAATTAACTTTAATTTAATTTTTTAGAACCTTAATTTAGTTATTTGAGCCCATTCATTACTTTAATTTAAAAATTTGAACCATAATTTACTTTAATTAAAAAATTTGGACCATTATTTACTTTAATTGAAAAATTTGAACCTTAATTTACTTTAATTTAATTTTTTTAGAACCATAATTAACTGTAATTGAAAAATTTGGACCATTATTTACTGTAATTTAATTTTTAAGAACCATAATTTACTGTAATTTAATTTTTTAGAACCATAATTTACTGTAATTCAATTTTTAGAACCATTATTTACTGTAATTCAAAAATTTGGACCATTATTTACTGTAATTCAAAAATTTGGACCATAATTTACTTTAATTTAAAAATTTGAACCTTAATTTACTTTAATTTAATTTTTTAGAACCATAATTAACTGTAATTGAAAAATTTGGACCATTATTTACTGTAATTTAATTTTTAAGAACCATTATTTACTGTAATTCAAAAATTTGGACCATTATTTACTGTAATTCAAAAATTTGGACCATAATTTACTTTAATTGAAAAATTTGAACCTTAATTTACTTTAATTTAATTTTTTTAGAACCATAATTAACTGTAATTGAAAAATTTGGACCATTATTTACTTAAATTTAAAAATTTGAACCTTAATTTACTTTAATTTAATTTTTTAGAACCATAATTAACTGTAATTGAAAAATTTGGACCATTAATTACTGTAATTTAATTTTTAAGAACCATAATTTACTGTAATTTAATTTTTTAGAACCATTATTTACTGTAATTCAAAAATTTGGACCATTATTTACTGTAATTCAAAAATTTGAACCATAATTTACTGTAATTTAATTTTTAGACCCATTATTTACTTTATTTTAAAAATTTACCACGCTTTTTTAGTGTAGACCACCTTTTTCTATTGAAATTCTCAGGACCAAGGAGACCCGCATTAATTTACTTTGAAAATTCCATGCTTTTTTAGTGATAATCAGATTTTTGTATTGAAAATATCCTGAGACCTTAAATTACCATGCTTTTTTAGTGTAGACCGCCTTTTTCTATTGAAATTCTCAGGACCAAGGAGACCCACCTGAATTGGCCTAGAAAAATCCATGCTTTTTTATTGAGACCACCTTTTTGTATTGAAAAAATTTTTTTTGTATTGAAAATCCCAGGACCATCTAGACCCCCTCACTATAGCGTGAATAATCCATGCTTTTTTAGTGAGACCGCCTTTTTGTATTGAAAAAAATTTTTTTGTATTGAAAATCCCAGGACCATCGTTTTTGTATAGAAAAAAAATTTTTTGTATTGAAAATCCCAGGACCATCGTTTTTGTATTGAAAAATTTTTTTTGTATTGAAAATCCCAGGACCATCGAGACCCCCTCACTATAGTCTGAAAATTCCATGCTTTTTTAGTGGTAGTCGGATTTTTGTATTGAAAAAAATTTTTTGTATAGAAAATCCCAGGACCATCGAGACCCCCTCACTATAGTGTGAAAATTCCATGCTTTTTTAGTGGTAGTCGGATTTTTGTATTGAAAAAAATTTTTTGTATAGAAAATCCCAGGACCATCGAGACCCCCTCACTATAGTGTGAAAATTCCATGCTTTTTTAGTGGTAGTCGGATTTTTGTATTGAAAATCCCAGGACCATCGAGACCCCCTCACTATAGTGTGATAAATCCTTGGCTTTTTTATTGATAGTCGGATTTTTGTATTGAAAAAAAATTTTTTGTATTGAAAATCCCAGGACCATCGTTTTTGTATAGAAAAAAAAATTTTTTGTATTGAAAATCCCAGGACCATCGAGACTATAGTGTGGAACAATTGCGTAATAAAATCGTGCAACAAAAAAAATCGTGCAACAATTTAACCCCCCCCCCCCCCGGGGGGGGGGGTAATTGTTGCAGTAAGCTAGTTTCTACCTACTGATACGATTCAAATTCAGGAGGAGAGAAAGAAATTCAGAGAACAATGTTAGAATTATTGAATCAACTCGATGGTTTCGATAGCAGAACCGATGTGAAAGTCATCATGGCCACCAATCGCATTGAAACCCTTGACCCTGCATTGATTAGACCCGGTAGAATCGATAGAAAGATTGAAATACCACTTCCAAATTCTGTAACTAAGCAAAGAATTTTCAACATTCACACTTCCAAAATGACTCTCGCTGACGATGTCAACTTTGAAATGTTTGTGACAAAGGCGAATTTGTCTGGTGCCGATATCAAGGCGATTTGCACTGAAGCGGGTTTACTAGCTTTGAGAGAACGTAGAAGATGCGTAAAAATGGACGATTTCATCAATTCCGCCAAGACAGTTTTGTTTAGTAAAGAAGAAAAAGTACCCGAAGGACTTTATATGTAAATTCTTCACTCAAACTTATTTCATCAAATAAATTTGTTTACATGCTTATTTTGTTTATCTTTTTATTTATTTAATTTTTTATTTTTGTTTTGTAGTAATCTTAATTTAAAGTAGAGAAATAAATAAAATTTCTATAAAGGAATTAGAATTTTTTAGAATTTTTTGAATTTTTTGACCTATGGTGCAATTTTGTTTTTGAATAACATTAAAAAAATTCACTTTTTCTAATTTAAAAACAACAACATGACTTCCAAACTAGCAGCAACAGCAGAATTTATGCCATATGAAGATTTTGAGTAATATAACAATTTCAGCAGCAACAACTATAACAGAATCAAGAACAATATGCAACACAATTTATACTAACTGATGGATGTTATCGTAAATAACTATAAAGATTCTATAATTGTCAACGAAAAAACTTTAACAAAAATCAGTCACGCTATTCCGTTTGTGAAATATTTCCCATTTTATGATGTTTATTTGGGTTTCGTTTCTGAATCTATTCTATGACTGAAGCCGATCATTAGATTTCACTACAATGGGGTCGGAAGTGTTCAAAATATTCAAAGTGTACAAATTACGCCCTGAGCTTTTTTTTAAATTTTACATTTAATTTCTTTTCTTTGTATTTAATTTAATATCAAATTCTATTTTCTTGGTATTTACAATACCAACAGCAACTCTTTTCACCGTAAAACCGACAACTACCTTCATACACCTCCTGCTAACGTGCACGCCTGATTCGGAGCCGTATGTTAAACGCTCGCCCTGAACCTCCAGACAGAGCAGTTCTTTCTATTACACAACGAGTTTTTAGCTTCCACCAGGCACCGTACTCTACACACACATTCGTTGGCGCGGAGGTACTCAACCAAGACATCCATATTGTCCACTTACCTTATTTATCAATTCGGACAATACTTTCCTTATAGTTTCGCATTTTCGAGTCTCGTACTGCTTAATGCCCAAAACCCGCGCAGATTGCACTAACATCAGAAATGCACTCATCAAGGCCCTATTGGGTTCAACTTCTTAGTAAGTTGAATTGGTTTTCTAATTTATCTCGAAATCTGGAGTTGATATCATGATTGATATCGACGTGATCTTCCTTAAGTTATGAATGTTACTATATATTGTAACAGAGTCGGACCTCTGCTGTTTTCTTTTAGACGTAGGCCTTTTAACGGCAGTCCTGATCGTCGAGGCATGTATGGGTCGATCAATTGGTTTCAGCCAACTCGTCTCATCTACGAGGATATTTAGTTAGTTGCTTGAAATAGTCGTGTTAGGTTTTTCACCCCTAGATATAATGAAATGAAGAGTCTGAGTCACGTGAGGTAAACCCATTAAAACGCAAAAAAGTATAGAAATTTCCTATAATAAGTCGAATATTAAATGCAAGTCTCTCAAAGTTTTCATCTTTCAAATATGGCATTATTCCAATTTCTTGATTTTGATTAGTGAATATTTTCGATCTGACAAAATTTCCAAACTGCTTAAACCATCCTAACATTAAAGGTTACCCATAATGGCCAAACAGTTTGAGTATTTCAGTTTCAAGTTCCTTATAATTATTATTTAACTTTTTTAATTATTATAATAATAAAAACATTTATCTACTTTTACATATTATTACATCACCTGGTTATAATTGAATGGGTTGAGCTAAACAATGACAAATGCAAAATACCTGGAAATTTTCCCATCATTTTCCATTAACAGTTTACAAGCACTGAGCAAATTATTTGTTAATCCTTCCAACTCGACAAGATCAATATAATCTACACTAATTTAAAGATATGCTCCGAACGAGAAGGAACATATATATTGAATGTAATGAAATTCTCAGATCTACATACTTCTGTAAGTCTATTAAAATAATAAAATTTTTGTAGACAAATTCATCGTAAACATTTATCACATTCACAATGCTATTGGTATAATCGATAATTCATTAAAATGCTTGCAGCATGGCAACTGACAAAATATCGATAAATATTTAATCGATACCGAAAATTCGGCTTGTGAAACGCAACCGATGTGTGAATTTGCAAGTTGCCATAGCAAATGAAGAAACAATAATAAATAATGCACCTATTACAAATACCAATACCGATGACAACAACAAAGGAATTGCAAACAATAATTACTAATGATATAATCATACAGGAAATAATGATAATCGCACATAGAAATCAAAAAATATATAATCTATAAACACACAAACTGCCTGTGACGCATTTGCGAACGGAATTATATTCATTTTAAATATTAATAATAAGGACGATTGCTCTGCTCTTCGTCACCACGGGGCATCGGATTGGGTTCATAGGAGCTCTGGGCTGGCTTCTGGAACCAAGCCGTTTCTTTCCACAGGAACCACAAGCCGCACAGCATCAGTACAAAGCACGTGAAACTCGCTATCTTGAAAGAAATAATTAGATAATTAAAATAAAAGCAATCAATTACGATAACTATAAAAAATAACACAAATTTTTTTTAAAATTTATTCTAATACAAAATCTAAACTTTTATTAACGATTTAGATAAATTATTAAAATATTTTATAAAACTTAAAAATTATTTAATATACATAAAATTTTGTTTAAATATTGCGCGATAATTATAAAAATATAACAAATTTACTAACAATTCCGACATAAGCGCCCCCAAACGGAACATCACTACCGCCATTGCATGTGACATTCGAATGTTTTGATAAACTCGGTAAAATTTGATTGCATAGAGATTTGCTGGAAATGTTGCCATTCAATTTCACGACCACGTCTGACCAAGCTACGGCAACTACGAACCACAAAAATGTTAGAACGGCTTCAATTATGAAATCCTATTTGAATTATAATCATTCACTGAGATCTTTTAAGACTTACGGTTTTTCGGATTTTAGGATCTTGATAAAGGAAATCATTTAATAAAATATAAACCGCTAATGCACATACACAGTATATAAGACTAACAGATGAAATAAAAACGAAAAACTGAGAACTACTTTCATAATTTCCATTGATTGAAATATTTGAAACATTCCATACATTAATATTATTAGTATTCAAACTGAATCAATTTTTATTAAATAAAGTTGAACTAATGAATTACTTAAACGGATATGAAAAATTAACGATAACCTTTTCAGGTAATGTATCATTACACGTAAAATTTAGTTGAACAATGCCATAAAAAGAACAAACAGATGCCAATGAAATTATTATAAATAGCTAAATTTCCGAAATAGTATATAATTATAAATTTAATAAAAACTTACGATTTGAATAATTTTAATAAACCCTTTGGGCTCCTTAAAAACGTCAAAATTATAATTAATCTAAAATATTGTCGAAAATAAATTTTAAATATTAGTCATTAAAAAGAAAAATAAATAATTTAGTTTTGTAATTACTATGCATTAAACTTTGAAATGAATAAAAACGTAATATTATTACGTTAATATAAAAAATTTTATCAAATTCACAAAGATTATATAATCTGATGACTCTGATTTAATCTATAAATTAAAATTTTTTGTGTAAATAAACAAATCTATATAATAATAATTTAAGTTTATA
Source organism: Schmidtea polychroa (assembly GCA_959609185.1). NCBI lineage: Eukaryota > Metazoa > Platyhelminthes > Tricladida > Dugesiidae > Schmidtea > Schmidtea polychroa. The sequence continues at coordinate 40,291 of CAUHTR010003393.1, forward strand.
TATAAAGACGAATAATTCTATAAAAACCTCTATTCAGATTTATTCAAATATCAAATTAAAGTCGAAGATACAAAATATTATGTTAATTTATAAGTTTTCGTGTGATCATTTCTACTTTTACTTGAATGTTTTCAATTATTTTAAAACTAAGAAATATCAAATATATTTCTTAATTTAGTTTCCTTATTTAGAAAATATATTTAATGTTATTTATTAATTTAAAATAATGTATATTTTTTATTTTACTGTTTTAATAATTCATAGTTGTTTGTAATTTTTCAAAAATAAAATTTCAAACTTTTATTTTTTATCCCAAAAATTTATTATAAATGGCTCTTTCGTTAGATGATAAACTACTAGGCGAAAAAGTACACAATTATTGCAGTAGTAGTGAAGATGAAGATGAACCAGTTAGCGATGGTTCTAATGATGAAATGACTAAAAGATCAGCTCAATTATCAAAAAAAGTTAATCTTAAAAATGAAGAAAAGTTTGGAACTGTCCCTGGATATAGCTTAAATGTAATTACACTTTAAAACTTTTAGTAACCATGTACATGAATATTCTTTTAGACTGGTCCAAAAGGTGTTATGGAAGATTGGCGAAAATATAAGGAACTAGAAATTCAAAAGAAAAGTGAAGAAGAAAAGGAAGTTTTGAATTTGTATCGGAATTTATCTCTATCGTGCAATACAAATGTAAATAACAATTAAGATTTTCCCTTAAAATTAACAATTTAAGAATGAGCTAGCAAAATTAAAAAAGGAGGAAGATGAATTCAAAGAACTATTTGAAAGCGTTGACGGATTAGATGAATTGTTTGAGGAATATCGAGAAAAACGAATGAATGAGATGCGTCAAATATTTTTGAATTTGTTAGTTTTTTTGCCAATATTATGTATTTTTATTTTAATTAATTTATTAATATTTATTTTCTTACATATTGATAAATAAATTTTATATAATTATTATATCTAAATATTATTATAGTTCTTATCATCTTATTATTTATCATTACGATTTGTTTAATGTTGTTATTGTTTTTCCTTTTATCACCAAAATTCTAACACAACGTTTTCTATGAAATCCAAAAGAAATGAATTGTTATGTTTATCAACAATAAACTACGAATATATTCCATGAGAAATATTAAATTATTGATATTTGATTTCAAATTATAAAAATTCAATCAAAATGCGAATTAATTATTTAAAATGGAAATAATACATTAATACGCTGTCAGTAATATCCACAGACGCCACATTTGACCATATAAACTGTCGATGGAGAACTCAAAAGCAATAAAGACTTTTTCTAAAATGGTCCTACCCAAAATCTGAGAACAAGCAGAAGTTTCACAAAGATCCAATCAGAACATTTAAATTCCCACTGAGCTTAATACTGTTACCTGATTAGTTTCTGTCAATGTGTTATTGGCATTGGAAGTGTATAACTCAATGCACATGGAAGCAACAGGATTCAGAGGCAGCAAATGAGACCATGGAATACTGAGTTAATATCGTCCAAGAGTTCTCTTACATATATCTACTTAGTATGTCACAGTACTGGTGGAAGGAGGTTCTAATTTCCTTTGTCAAAGTCATGTAGTGAAACGTAATTTCTCATAAAAGCATTGTGGATTTAAATGATGCAATTGTCATTGCATAATTTATTGATATGCTGCTATTGACATTGCATATTTTACATTAATTTTAACAGCAATATAGACAGTTATAATGTTTACATGCGATATTTAGCTAAAGTAATTAATAACATACCTGATTATATTTATTTAAAGAAAATGATTGAATTATTTCGAACGAAAAAAATTTTTATATAGCAATATAAACAAAGTATTTTCATTAATTTTTGTCATTGGAATTATTCTATTACACATTGTCACTTTTAGGCCGACTTTTGACAGTGTATTTGAATTGGACGCTCAAACTTTTGTATCAGCAATTGACAATGAGCACAAACAAATTAATGTGATCATACATTTGTATGAACCTGTATGAGTTTTCTATTAGATACTGGACTTTGTTTTTATTTACTGCTGTAGAATATCACTGCATGCAATACTGTCAATGGTGGCCTCATTTGCCTAGCACAGCAATATCCTTATATCAAGTTCTGTAGGATGCGCGCTTCTGACGCCAAAATGAGTCGGAAATTTGTGAGATTTTAATTTCATTATTATTATTTTATTTTTTAAATTTGCTGAGGTCTCGATAATTTGAGCCCAACTTAGCCGGTACTTATATAAATAAATCAAAATAGACTAAAAATATATATTTAACAACAAAAATTTACCACAAATATCTAAAACTCCAAATAGAAAAATTTAGACTATTTCTCAGAAAATAGGGCGTGTTATATATTTTATACTGCAAAAAACCAAGATGGGGCCTCTGTTGCTAGCCAGTGCGCGGTAAATAATGGTGGCGTAAAGGGTTCACATCTACTTACTACCTCACAGCCCCCCTAAATTTTTTTCAAGGTCAAGTCGCGGTTATTGATTGTCGAGATTATTGATTTTTAAAAATTGTATTTTTATTGATTTTAAAGTGCAAATTTTTCAAAATAGAATTGATTAAAAAGTGCAAATATTGATTTAAAAGTGAATTTTTACTTTTTTATTTTATCTCACTATAGCGAGGGAGTTTGAGATTTTCAAAATATTATTTCGACTAAAATATAGAGGGTGACGTCACCTACATCTTTGCTGACCACGACATTTTTGTATTTCTTCAAGATTTTTCTGGCGAAAAATTTAAAATTTTCAAAGAGAGAAACTTGACTGGAAAAAGATTTTTTGAGATATTTGCAAATTTGCTTTTTGTAAAATATGGAGAATTACAAGCCCTACAACTTTACTGACCACGACTTGTTCAAATATTTATTGGAAAATGGTCAAAAATACTAAAAAGTTTTTGTTCGAAAATGTTCTTGAAATAAAATTAAATATAAGCTATAGAAGTATAATATACAATAATGTACACGAAGGATGATCAAATATAAACTAGTCAATTTAAAAAGTCACAAAAATGATCAAATGTAAATATTCAGATGAAATGTTTTTTGAGTATTGAATTGCTTTCTGAATTGGCCTTCATTGAAATCCTCGATAATTCTGCCCCTGTCATCCAACAAAAATGTAACATTTTAATTTAAAAAATAACAAAAAAATAAGTATAATTGAAAAATTTAATGCTAACAAATATTGAATACGAAATCGCTATTTATCAAATGTTATTATTATATTATTATTTCCTGGACAAAATGCGTAATTTCCTTCAAATCCAAACATCCATTTTATAATAAAATTTACGCTTTGAGATTTAAGTATTTATTTATTCATATTGTATAATAAATAAATAGATTAATATAAGGAATTTGAATTATTGATTAAAATTTGAATTAAATTATCCATTAGATATTTAAAATTAAGGAAAGGAAATTAATATAATTATGGGTGTCCGGAAAATTCACCGAACTGGAAAAATTAATACAGCGGTTTTCTAAATGTGTTATTTAAATATTTATTATGTGTTTAATATGAATTATTTTAACTAGAAATAATAAAAATATTTTAAATTAAATAAACGTAATAAAAATATAATCTCACATAAAAAGAATCGTAGCCGAAATCTTTATTAGTAATTAATATTGTGTGCTAAACCTCTTAAAAACTCCAAAATATTATTTCGGTCATAATTTGCAACTACTCTAAAAAGTCTTTCAGCACAATCCATATATTTCTTACGTGCAGGATTACTTTGCTGATCACTTACATATTGCTAAATTTGCAATGTTCTTATACTTTGCTCACGCTGAATCGCTTCGATAAACTTCTAGATATTAAGGTGTGTTGCAGATATGTGCAATTCAAATCCACGGTGCCATCCTTCAATCGATTTATTTGTTTTTGGAAGATGGTTTCTTACTCCATCATAGCAGTTCCACATTTCGATTGAGAAGCGAAGTATTCGACGCCATGTGTATTATTGAGGGCGTCCGATCCAGAAATTTTCAAAATAATCAAGTAATCCTTGTGCTTCTTCAGGCATCCCATCACCACTTAGAGCCACAAATGCTTCTACAACATCTTATGTTGGGACAAAGGCTAAAGTAGATAATAAACGCATTTTCATTGCAAAAATCACATCAGTTTCATATCTACTTTGAAGACCTTCAGATTGAATCTTTCGGAATATACATTGTGAAAAATGGAAGAAACATCATCAATGTCTAGACCAGATTTTGGAAATTCTTGACGAATAGCCCTAACCATTGCAGATTCAAAATCAGTCATAAATGTTGATTGGTATACATCAGGTTGAAGTCGTTTAATATGTCTCAGTAGCCTAACATATGTTGCCTCCGGCAATAAAGCGTATAAAAGTGGTATTGAACTGTTAACACGAATTTCATGGATTGTGTAAAGTTGATAAAATAAATGGGGAACTGTTTTAAAAGTTCCATCTCCAAATCAATGCTCAGATGAAGACAATAATCTTATATTTCTTGAAGTTGCAAATATTACTATTTTATCTTCTGTTGGACCTGAATCGAAAAGCAAGAACGGTTCATGATCTTTAGTTAATTTATACTCATCGGGAAATACAATTTCTAGCCGAGATAAGAACAATACGAAATATCAGAATAAGGAATCAATCAGCATCAATATTGTCTTTTTCATACTATCAGTTTTTACAATATGACCTACAGCAGCTTGACTGATTCCAATTGAAGCGTTTGATATAATATATTGAGTATTTATTGCCAGATTACGTACAATATCTTGCATCTTCTATACGCGCATAATACCCAACATGATTGTGAATCCCATTTACTGCTTTAATTTTATTGTCATTTATTATGGCACGAACACGGTACTTGTGCTTCTGATACATCTCACATTTCCAATATGTCTTTTCTGTTCCCTTATCTTTAAAAAATAAGTAACCATCTGTTAAAAGCTTATTTATACCCCTTTCGCTCTTTATGAATTGAATGGCCATATTGGGCAATTGAATTTGTAAAAATAATAATGTTTAAACATTTTATATTGATATAAGTTTTAAAATTATATTGTATATCGAATTCTAATTATGAAATGAATTTGAACGGATTTTGGTATGGTTAACAAATACAATCTGAGGAATATCATAACGATTGATCTGTAGGTGGGAATAATTGATAACAGAGATTGAGCTAGCTAATAATTAATAAGGACAATTTTATCGACAATTGCAATTACCAGTAACATAAATTGACTGGCTGCATTCGATGGGAATTATCGAAGGAATCAATTGAAATATTTGGGATTTTTTTCAACCAATAATAATTGATTGCCATTCAGCTCGACGTCGCCCTGCCAGCATTCATAATTTACCGGGGCGGAGAATTAATCGGAAATTTGATTCAAATAGATAAATATCTTGGTGAAGATTTCTATGCCAATGAATTAGAAGCGTTTCTGTTGCAGTAAGCAAATGATTGTACTAACTTGAGTCTGGTTGTAATTTGCTATCAATATTTCCAGATATGGATTTATCCCCGATAAGACCACTGATAAAATGTGCAAATTGTCTACCATCCGAGATGTGTCCATGACCAGAGATCAGGATTATGACATCGATTGAATAATCTCACCATCTTCAATTTGTCGTTTTTTTTTGGTTTTTTCACACATTCTCTTTATAAATCTTTTATATTGACAACGTTTTATTTAATCTATTTTATTGTTGTTATCACCTCAGGAAATATTTTGCATTTTATTATTTTATTAGGAAAATGGCTATTTTTTCATTTAGTTCTCTGGATACCTTTGATTGGATTATATGATTCTATACATTTGTTTCCATGGAAACATTTCGTTGCCAAGGAATTTATGACATTGCGATTTGGACTCAGGTATGAGAGTTTATGGAAAAGGATTTCATGTGGTAATATTGCTATTGGATTAGTCACAATAAGTGGATCAATCAATTTTTTGGAAAGTCTAATTTTCATTTCCCAATTTGATGCAGAAAATAAATAAGCTTATTAATGTTTTCCACGAGTTTCTTTATGTTTAGGAATTTCAATTTTGGATCCTATTTAGAGCAAATGTGAAATTCACAATAACTAATCAATAATAATTAGTAATTATTGTAAAAATAATAATACAAATGTTGATAATATTTTATTTTGCCCTTTCGGGCTGTTTTCAATGTAACCCAGAATAAAAAGTTGTACCACGCGATAC
>CAUHTR010003394.1:0-37131 GCA_959609185.1 Schmidtea polychroa
CCTTTTGGCTTGATTTTATTGGTTAATCATGAATTATTGCGCAATTTATTATTTCATTAATGGGATATACGTCGTTTTATTTTAGTTAACATATTTGACTACAATACTTGAAAATTTTGAATTGTTTTCTTAGACAAGTGTACATATTTATCCAAATAAAAATGCCCTGGTACATTTCTGACCATTCGGTGCAAATGCCGTTGCCATTACTTATAGATTTGTACACTGGTAACTATGGGTAAAATTGCTAATACTTGATGATATTATATTAAAGGGCCAACGTGGTTAAATTGTTTTTTTTGAAACACTTGTAATTCATCCCACTTATTTATGATGATAAGTTTTCCTGGTGATAATTTTATTAATTTTTTACGTACATGTTTAGGCGTTTCACTTGTGTATTTTTTGTGATTTTGCATTTCTGCTTTATGTGTTGCTATATTTCCTTCACATAGTTGCAGTTGTTATGCTATTTTTTGTTGACGTAGAACATATTAGGGAAGTTGTCGAAGTTTATTTAAGTGTCTTAGGAATTGGCTGCGTTTTTAATATTTTACATATCCACGTCAGTGTGGGTTTTTCTACGTCCCCCGTAAACATAAATTATACGGTGTATCAGGTTTCAAAATTTTAAATTTAGCCTTGTCCTTTCTCTTAGCTACATTAGTTTTCCAATCCCTTTATTTTTTTGATGTATCTTGAATTCGAGATGTCGATGGCTCGTGAAGACACGTCTTTTATTGATAGATTAACTAAATTCAGCACAACAATTTCATTTTATGAACACAATGTTTATATTAATATACCTTCATATCCTGATGTATTCATTAAATGAACTAACCCTTCGATTGTTAAACAAGTCGCAAACATTATTAATCCATGTTGTGATCGGAAGTTGTATTTTTAGGTATTTTCTATTCTTAATTCGGTTTCTGCTAGTTTACATCTGTAGTATTTGACGTACTTATTTATTAATAAAACTATATAGAATGTATGTATGTGTGTGTAAACTAGTTATTTTATATACTGCCCTAGCAGTAACTATAGTTTAAATAGACTTGACCTTTATATATTTTATGTCCTCTGATAGATTTTTATTCATCAGTGTCGAGTCAGATTTGCATTTCTTTGACAGGACTAGTTCAAACAAAAAAGGATTGATAGTATCATATGTTATTTGAAAATTGAATACTTGTTATTTCTGTTTGACAATAAATCTTACTAATTTGGATTTTATTGTCTTACTAAAGAATATGCAGAGTGAGAAATATTTAAAATTAAAATTAAATCAACTATTCTTTGTAATTATTTGAATTCTAAATGCTGTTTGTAATCATTAATAATAAGACATTTTTCTGTCGCATTTTATTAATATTTTCCATTTTGTGCCTAATAAAACAGCGAACCGAAATTCAACCATTGATTTCACTCTTTAGCACCTATCAATTAATTTTTGATTTTCTCCCAACTTTTGCAACCCTTTGCTTAACCTGAAGAATGGTTAAGTGAATTACTTGCATCTACCATTTGTGAAATATCCATATAGATCATATTTTGAACATCGTTTTTTCAATTCATCATTTTTAATTTCTAAATTTTACTTAATAAATTTAATTAAAAATAATTAAGCAAAATCGATTGATTTATAAAAATTAACCAATCAAATCTCAGCAATCATTACAAACAAAGTTTCACATTTTTTTCTGTGCCCTCAATATTGATAGCTGTGCAACACTTGAATCATCGAATACGTGGCCGAAAATTATTATAATTAAATAATAAATTAATAATATAATTAAATAAAATATTATTATTATCGACTTTTCTTATTTCATTATGGGAAACTGTTATAAAGTGTGCACAATGTTATTCGACCCAGTTCAAGTGAAATGATCTATATATTCCGATACTAGTGACGTCATTCACTTGTGTAAAAGTAAAGCATCAGGTAGGCATGTATGTTAGATATATACAAAATCTCCATTATAAATTTGGGAAAAATACCACATCGTTTAAATCTAATGAGAATCTTTTTGTATCTGCTAACTGTCTGGTCGGTTTGCCTGTATTTGACAGGCGAATGTTATGGCGAGTTAGTCGCATTCACTTATGAAAAAAGCCCCGGAAACCTGATCGAAAGACAACAGGCATCGGCGAAATCCCAAGATGTCAACCTGAAGGTCATCGAACAATATGGAAGTCTATCAGAAATCAACAAGCTATCAGCAATGAAAGATTACATAGAAAATTTAAAAGACGAAAGTAACAAAATCGTCTTGTTTGTAGAGAGGTAAAAGGTTTCACCATATTTACATTGTTATGAATGTCATTATTAATAGTGGGAGTCTTTTTCTAAACTCGAGCTTGAAGATAATATCAAAATTTCATTCCAAAGAATCTCGAGTTCTTATTTCTGCAAGCAAGAATTGTTTTCCAGACGAAAAATTACGCGTGGGATTAAAAGTTTTATTTTATTCGATATTAAAGTTATCATTTAGGATTCTTATCCAGAAGTGAATGAAAATGAAAAGCGATTCGTCAACGCTGACGGATTAATCGGATACGCAGATACACTGCACAAAGTGCTGACCGAGGACAGCCTAAAAAGCATAACTGATTTGCAATATTTTTTCACACAAATTTTTATCAATCAAACCTTAAGAGTAAATTATAAATCTAAATTTCAATGCAAATTACAAGCATTCTAGGAGAGGTTTAAGGTGAAAATAGATTCAAGATCTGAGATCTTTCAAAATATTGACGGGCTATTAAGTACAAAGATACCCTTTGATTTGTATTAGTCACGTAACCAATATATTTTTCAGATGAGATACGAATAGAGAATTCAGAATCAGGAGAAGGGTTTCTACAGAATTTAGAGACCGATACTTATCCAATGATTCTGCAACCTAATGGCCATAAAGTAAGCCATAATCGTAATTGCAGATTTCAAAAATATTTCAAAAAAATATTAATGTTTTCGGATTTAGGAATTTTTCAATTCCATTTCAAATTACCTTGGTAAGACATGGGACCCAAAACGAGGATGCCAGCAATGTTTGATAAATAGAATGACGGTCGACGTATCGAAAACAAACGAAGTACCGAATGTAATGATAGTTATTTACATAGAATATCCGACGCCTTTTCTATCAGAATTTTTCACGAGAATCACCGAACTAGATTTTCCCAAATCAAAGATCATTATGAGGATTTCCAACATAGTATGGTTATTTATTTTTGATTATTATTACTTTTATTGTTCATTATTGTTATTATTATTATTATTATTATTATTATTATTATTATTATTATTATTATTATTATTATTATTATTATTATTATTATTATTATTATTATTATTATTATTATTATTATTATTATTATTATTATTATTATTATTATTATTATTATTATTATTATTATTATTATTATTATTATTATTATTATTATTATTATTATTATTATTATTATTATTGTTATTATTATTATTATTTTATTATTATTCCTACTTCATATGAAAACAGGTCCCTACTCACGAAAAAAAGGTTAAAGAATTTATAGTCAAATCGAAACCACTCTATAAAGATTTAATCTATCTCGATTCCTTGGATAAAAAATCCTTATTGGATCGTAAATTGGATGCAATGTAATTTATTTGTCCCAGGATGTATATAAATTAAATTTTATTTATCACGATAGAAAGAGTTGTCTACAACCTCAATGCGATTTCATTGTCTTTGTAGATGCTGTTGTTCAAATTACTAAAAAGGACGCAATACAAACGTTGATTTCCTACAACAGACCAATTTTGGCCCCTTTGTTATCCCGCCGAGAACAGTTGTGGTCTAATTTTTGGGGGTCTCTAGGAGCAGATGGCTATTATTCGAGATCATTCGATTATTTAGATATAGTAAATGGGGTGAAAAAAGGAATCTGGAACGTCCCACATATTACCAGCATGTATGCTATAAAAAGCGAAATTCTACCTCTACTATACGACATATATTCACCTGTCAAACCATATCAAACTTTAGAGTATGACATGATTTTCAGTGGAAACTTAAGGAAAAAAGATCTTTTTATGTTTGTCGTGAATGAGGACTATTTTGGCTACATGATTGATGCAGAAAATACAACCACTGAGCACCTTCACAATGATTTGTGGGAAATCTTTTCAAACCCATTGGTGAGTCAATTGTTTTTGATACGTTTGTAACTTCATCATCCATGTGACAAATTCAGGACTGGTATGATAAGTATATTCATGTAAATTACAGTTTGGTAGTGAATAAAAATGTGAAAGTGGAAGACATTGAACAGCCATGTCCAGATGTATTTTGGTGGCCATTTGTCAGTGATAAGTTCGCAAACCATTTGATTGAGGAAATGGAATTTTTTGGAAAATGGTCAGAAGGGAAAAACACAGATCCGAGATTAGAAGGCGGCTATGAAAATGTCCCGACACGAGACATACACATGAGACAAATTAATTGGGAGGAACATTGGATGCAAGTTCTTAAGACGTATGTATACCCAATGCAGATAAAGTTGTTCAGCGGTTATTATGACGAAGTTATTTTATCAGTTAAATAAAAATATTTATGAACTTTGATGATTTTCTAGCCAAAAGCTCGGATGAATTTTGTGGTTCGTTATAAACCAACAGAACAAGATCGACTGCGACCACATCATGATTCGGCGTCATATACCTTAAACTTGGCGCTAAACCGACCTGGGATCGATTATGAAGTTATAATTTTGTAAACTATATTATTCACAATTACATTAATATTTAGGGAGGAGGTGCAAGATTCGCTCGTTATAATTGTGCAATAATTCAAAGCCGAAAAGGGTGGGTGCTCATGCATCCAGGTAGGGTAACTCATATTCATGAAGGCCTACCAACTACAAATGGAACAAGATACATTTTTGTTACTTTTGTTAATCCATAACGTCCTCGTATCTTTATCATACATTATTGTTTCTTTTTTATATTGGAAATTTGAATAAATATAAATAAATAAAAATAATAATTTTTACATTTATTTTATACTTGTCCAATGTCATGGTTGTTCTAATTTCCTCAATATCAGAAGTTCTATAATAATAATAATGATAATAATAATAATAATAATAATAATAATAATAATAACAATAATAATAATAATAATAATAATAATAATAATAATAATAATAATAATAATAATAATAATAATAATAATAATAATAATAATAATAATAATAATAATAATAATAATAATAATAATAATAATAATAATAATAATAATAATAATAATAATAATAATAATAATAATAATAATAATAATAATAATAATAATAATAATAATAATAATAATAATAATAATAATAATAATGTAAGCCATAATCCGCAGCATTTATTCATAAAATGAAATATTTCGACGTTAAATAGGTCCTGACACTATTTATTTCACTGCTTTCTATACATCTTCTCATGTATTTTTCTTCGCGCCAGGTAAGTATAAAATATTGCTGATTCAACTCTATTGCAAGAAAATTACAAGACATTTAATAACTTTTAAAGTCTTATAGAATTTCAAGCAACAGTGTAAAGTCAAACAGGTGAATTTGGATGAAAAATCTACTCGCATCTTCTATCTGTTGAAAATGATGAGTTACATGTAATCGAACCTTTTACCTTGTCGTGCTATTTCCAGCGTAACCCAGAATACATTTGAAGTTTGACCACTTGATACCCGTTGAATGATCAACGTTGGTACTGTATCAAGGGTTTGGGTACCGGCAAAAAGTGAGCATGCTCGGCATAATATAATTGTCCTGTACTCACTTGGGTTCACGGACTGCCGATAGAAGGCCTATGTTCGATTTCTACCGGTCCCTTTATTTTTGATCGTGTTACCGAATCCGTCTTACCTTTATATCTCAATTTGAGTCTCTTGAAAATAAATGGTAAATTGAAAAAGTAATGGTACACATCAACAACAGTTATGACATAATAATACATGGTCTCAAATAATCTTTCTTGTATCCAATTCTATGTATTATATTATTGCTACTCTTATCTATCACTCCTATTATCTATCATTACTCTTATATATCCCTATCTGTCACTACTGTTATCTATCCCTATCTGTCACTACTCTTATTTATCACTATTCAGAACTATCACTCCTATTATCTATCACTACTATATTACTACTATTATCTATATATTAGTACTACTACCTATCACTGCCCTTATCTATATACAAACTGGTTATTATCCTTATTTGTACAATCATAAATTGTCATCTATTTTTCGGGTTTTTGTAAGAATTTATGTACGGATTTTGCCCGTCCTGGTAGTCCTTTATTATTATGTCTTATATATCTTTGTACTACAGACATTGATCAGATAAAGACAATTATCAGACAGATGCTATTTAGCTCCCTAATCAATCAACTATGGATGTCATATACATATCCTATACCAAGCTATTCCAAAAATCAAAGTCCTAAAGCCTTAAACAATGTCTTGATCTTGAAAGACTAAATGAATCCAAACGGCCATGGTTTTCCATGTCTATTCTTTAACTACCTAGAGGATGTCACCACTCAGACAGACCCACGTTCTAACGATTGAGACTCGGCTTATCATTCATAGATTGAAGAAATAAAAGTTTTAGAATTTAAATGGTGAGATTTTCTCCCCTTCAACCTTAACCGACACGTATGTTTATTAAAATAACATTTGATTTTTTTTAGTGTAACTCAAACAGTTCAGTTTGTCACCTGCGCCCGTCTGAATTTTGCCTGAGCTGTATTCCAAGGTCGGACCCTCTTCTTTGACCTGGCGAGTGACTCAGATCCACCGTTGGTTGCTGTTACCTCCGCCATAGGTCGGATTTGGACGGCTACATCTTGGTCGATGGCTTTCTAATGTAGTTGTGTTTCCAGCTCGCGACTTTGAAGGCAGAGGGCTCGGATCTCCGTATGGTCCTGGGCGCTTTGGAGCTGTAGCTGTTGAATCAGCTTTAGGCGCTTCTGCATTTCGATGGGACTGAAATATGTGACTTCCAGTTCCCGGCGCCGCCCTTTAAATTTGGTGAGCCCTGATTGCAATTTTCCGGCTTGTTGTTGCGCCTGCTTCCAATCCTGGCGCATAATTTAGAGCAATTTGAACATTAAACGAAGAGATTAGATAAAGTTGTGGTTTCTCTGATGGATTGATAATCAAATTAGTGCATTAATCACAATGTTTCGGAAAGGACATTAAACCTGGAGCATTCCTTAATTTATATAATTACTACGAATCAAGGGTCACGCTATACTACCATTATCTGATTGATGTATGTAAGATGTATTTATATAAACTATTCATATTTATAGTATTTATATTTGATTATTTGAATGTTGTGGTATGTTGAAATTGAATGTTGATATTGTTCGAAATATTATTTGAATTTGAATTAATTCCCCAGAAATGAATTAAGAAAATATGTTGTTTAAATAATATATAATTATTCACGACTTTGAATTTATTAATGTCTAAAATTAAGACGAATCTAACAATGTACATTAAATTAGAGGCTATATTAGGTAACGCTAGCTAGTATATGAATTGCTAAACCCGAAACTTTTGTTTTGGGCAATTCACCCCCGTTTAAAGTATATCACCAAGACGAGATCACATTATTATAGTTTATAGAATTTCAAATCACAAAATAAACTAAATGATGGTGTTATACAAACATGCACGATATTGCCCCATATGAGATGGCAGGTTTCTGTCACAAGAGGATGTGTTATAAGTTGACGGATTTCAACGACCTGGTAGTATTTTTCAAGGTCGTCCTCGCCTCCTGGGCGTACTTCGAGTTGGTCTCTGAGGTTCACCAGACCTGTTCCATGGAAGGTCCAGTCCGCGCTGGATGGCGGTTATCCAATCGAAGTCCTCGAGTTCACCCGACAAAATCGCTTGTTCGACCCAGCACACTGCTCCTCCGACATCCTCAAGGGCCCACATCTGAGCCTGCTTTGCATAGTTGATGTACGGCTCGACCTTAGGTTCTACAGGTACGGTGTTTCCGTACATCCATTCGTGGATCCGGTACCAGATCCATCTGAATCAGAGCCTGATAAGGGATTTGGCTTCTGCGTCCATGGGAGGGGAAGTTGGGCTTTTATTATAGTTCGGAGTCGGCTCATGAGGCAGATCGGCCGACGAAGTGCTGGCCTTGCGAGCTATATCCCGGTTTGTTCGGTTAGACATAGCGAAATCGTATCAATCTGATAACATTTTTATCAAATGGTTAACGACAATAGTTTATAATTAAAAAAAAATTTAACCTCACCGTTCCACCCAAACTAATTCTAGATCACAGACCAACAACCCTAAGAGATAAGCCACATTAGACTATCGTTTCAGCAATCCCTACCTGCTATCCGGGTTGATTCTCACCTACTAAACATCCCTGGTTCGAACTTGAAATACAAGTCGTAGTATTGCTACAAACCAACAAGATCCTCCTTCGCTATGAAGTTATAGCTCAACAAAAGAAAATAATGTTGCCTTGTGAATTCCCGTTTCGAAACCCCTCCAGGTAACCTGAATACTAACTTGGAATATAGCAATTACAAATTTCCACTCTAAATTTAGGCAACACAAAAAAAAATTTATAAAGCTCGGCGTGCTACTTAATTTATAACTTACAAACCCCTTGCGTTGCTTGACTAATTACCTTAACAACTAACTGAAAAATCTTGTGGTTTATTTTAAAATAGATTCTAGCTATTTGTCCAAATATCTCGATTTACTTAATTATCTCGTCATAATATTTGACGTAACTTCTGTCTGATTTCTCTTTTTTTTCAAATTACATAGGTTGAATTAACTTTGTTTAAATTAATCATTTTAATTTAAAATATCTTGTTTACCACTTGATGGTAATTAGAAATTTAAATTTTCCTTTTTGATTTTCAGAATTTAACCAGTACCGTAATTTACTACTAAATTCGGGTACACTTGGGTGACAAATATTAGTGCCGAGCCTTATGCTCGTGTTGCTTACTTCTTCCTCGGTTGTATTCGCCATGAAAGGTGTAATCACCATTTCTCGTAATGGAGGGTAATCTATTTCATTTAACTAGCTTTTGAAATTTTTTCAATTAAATTTGGTGGAAATTTTGGCCAGGACGGGAAAAGCCGATTTTGTTTTTTGAGGGTGTCGAACTGAGGAGATTGCCGTATTACTACTTGTGGGTAATTTCATAAGAATAAATTTAAAACCAGATTTGATTTTGATGATTATATCTTTATATTTAAATAACTTGGATATGCATGTTTTGTGTTTAATTTAAAAAATTTGATTTAAAATTTAGACTTTGGACCTTTTTAAAATGTGGGAAAATTTTGAGTTGGAAATATTTTGTAAATATCCTATACTTGTGATTTTTTCTAGTAATTTGTTGATTTTTACCAAGTATTTTTATATACAAAATTCTAAGTGATGTGACCTTAAACTTTTCAAAATTTATCAAGTCATTTTTTTTCTGAATTTTTTTCTAATTCACTTTAAAGTACTTTCATATTTTTAAAAAATATTTGCAAAATATTATATTCCTACCACGTGTGGAAGAATATGATTTTATTTGTATAATATAAGACTGGTGTGGTTATCATAATATATAGTTGTTAAATTATGGCGTAAATTTAGAGACTTTGGAGCTCATTTCCATGGAAACTATACATTGTTTCTATATAAGGACTATGTAATGTACAGCTGGGAAATCCAGATTTTTAAAAAAAACTATATAGCGATAATTTACTATAGTAAATTATCGCTATAGTAAAATGAAAAAAATTAAAAAAAATCAATAACCAAATAATACAAAAACAAGCCAAAGCAGAAATTACTTACGAAAGTTAGGAAATTTAATCCAGAATCAAACGAACGAAAAATTAAATAATCATTGAGAACATTAGTAAAGATAAAGATTCAACGATAATATAGTTTCAACTTTAGACAAAAAAATACAGAAGATACAAGAGAGAAACCTATCAGAAAGAAATCTAAAGTCGGGTGACGTCAATTCAGATAACGACAATCAAAGAACGTTACAATACAGCTGTAAAAACCTTGCGGATATAAGGAACGAAGACTCAAAGATATAGAAACCCAAACGATAACTACGGAAACTTCGGTGGGAAATACAATCATTATCAACGGAGAAGAATGGAAGCTCAAAAAAATCTTAGCCACTTATCAAAGAGAAGATGAAAAGATAAAAATTACAAAGTTACCCGACAGAAGATGAATAATTGTAATAAATAAATAAAATTTACTATTCGTAATTACTTTATTTTTTCTTGTACCCCAAAAATCTTTTTATCAAATAAATAATAAAATAATGAAATAGCAAAGGCAACAAAAAATTAATTAAATCATAAATATAAGTGAAAATTTAATAATATTATATTATATACTATATATAATATATAGTATAATAAAAATTTCAATACAAATACGGTTGTAGTAAGAACCCTATGGGGAGCTACTCAAATAAATAAACATATGTAATTTTGAATTAAAAAAAAAGTCCTTGAAGTTTCTAGATCACGAACTTCGGGATCTGAAGACTTCATGGCGAATTTACCTCGCCGCCTGCAGCCTGGCGTAACCAGCGTGCGAGGTAATTTGGAAAATATTAAGATAAATAATAAACCCTATGTAGAGAGGAAGAGGTCTTATCTGAATTATTATTACATAATTATTATTTTTATAGTTATTAATTAATTAGTATTAGTATTGTCATTATTGATTAATTATTATTATTATCATCATCATTAGAATCATTGTAATTATTGGAAGTATTATTATAATGTCTTTGCCACCTTTATTTCTACATTGGAAGTATTACTATAATGTCTTTACCACCTTTATTTCTACTACTATTATTATTAATATTATTATTATTATTATTATTATTATTATTATTATTATTATTATTATTATTATTATTATTATTATTATTATTATTATTATTATTATTATTATTATTATTATTATTATTATTATTATTATTATTATTGTTATTATTATTATTATTATTATTATTAATATTATTATTATTGTTAAAAACAATAAAATATAAATTTGAATTTAGTCACTTTCTGAATTGTAACAATGGCGTCACGAGCAGGATTTCCAGTATTAGATCTCACAAGAACAGATCAATGTCAAACATGGATGATGACATTCAGTGCAATGACTCGAATTAACAAATGGGTTGATTCGGATAAACAGAATGTAATAACAGACAATTTCATTGCCGTATGCGGGTTCGAGGCCCTTGGCAAAGTCATATCAATGTTGTCCCCGAGAAATATTCAAACAGTCAAATATGAAGAAATCGAAAGAACTATAAAATCGTTCCTACAACCAAAGACAAGACTAGTGATAGCAGAAATAAATTTTTCTCATTAAAGCAGAAGGAATCAGAAGGAATCAGCGATTTCATTCTCAGACTAAGAAAGGGAGCCGAATTCTGTCAATTCTCAAAACTAAAGGAATCAACAGATCCGACAGAAGACATGATTACAATGTCACTAATTTCAGGATTACATGACAGTGAATCTAAAAAGCGTTTGTTGGAAAAGATAGGCCATTCGGAACCAAGCGTCGACGACATCAAAGAGTTCGTTCAAAACATGGAGCAATTGAAAAGCTTCATCAACAAGAACGTAACCCCTGCAGAATCAGAAGAAGACAACAAGGAGCTACACTATATCAGAAGAGAGCAGAAATCAATAAAAAAATGCAAGTTTTGTGGGTCAGACCACGCCCGAGGAAAATGTCCAGCTTTCGGGAAAAAATGCCTAAACTGTTTAAAACCGAATCACTTCGCAATTGTATGCCTATCAGGGCAGAACAAACAAAATAAGCAAGTGAATTCCGTTATAGAAAGCTCTACAGAATTGGACATAGGATCCATATGTGCAGTAAATTCATGTCACAAAGAATTGGTAAGCTGCTTAATAAACTCAAACAAAATTCAGATGCAAATCGATACGGGAGCAGATGTCTCTATAATTTCGTCGAAACTTTGGAAAGACTTGGTGAACCGAAGTTAAAACATCATAATATGAAACTCACAGCCTACGACGGTCACATTATGAAATGCCTAGGTTACTTCACAGCAGAAGTAGAAACGGAAAAAAGAATTCATGCTATCAAGTTAACAGTTATTGAATCAGAGAAATCATATGGATTGTTAGGACAAGATATTATTGAAGATACTATGACCATCAATTCAGCAACAGCAAAGAATAAATCGAGCAACTTCCTTCCAAGTATACGAGGTGTACAGGCAAAAATGGAACTCTTAAAAGATGCTAATAATTTCTTTTGCAGAGCAAGACCAGTACCGTTAGCATTAGAGAGCAAAGTCAACGCTGAGCTCCTACGCCTAGAAGAAATGGGTATAATCTCCCCTTGTCGCGATCCAGTTGCCAATTGTTCACCAGTTGTATGGATCAAGAAAGACAATGGGGAATTGCGCATGTGCGTCGATTTCAAGGTCCACGTAAACCGTAAGATTAAAACTGAAACGTATCCTCTGCCAAATATTGAGACTATTTTTGCCCGTATGAAGAATGCAAAAAGATTCGCAAAGATAGATCTGAAATCGGCATATTGGCAAATTGAACTAGACAATAATGCAAGGCAACTTTCCATCATTAATACCTCGAAAGGTCTATTCTACGTCAACCGCCTACAAATGGGTATGAAGAACTCATCTTCTATATTCCAGAGAACAATGGAAGACATACTAGCCGATATAAAAGGCATTTTAATCTATCAAGACGATATATTAGTCTTTGGAGAGAATGACGAGGCTCTCAAAAAACGATTAGAGGCGGTAAAGCAAAGATTAAAAGAAAAAAAGATTACAATAAACAAGGACAAATCAATCGAATATGTCGACGAAATAACGTTCCTCGGATTCAGTATTTCAAGCCGAGGCATCCAACCGGACCAAAAGCTGGTCAATAAAATACAAGATATATCAGTGCCATCCAACAAAAAAGAAGTTGAAAGTTTTATAGGCTTAGTAAATTATTTCGGCCGGTTGATACCACAATTCTCGAATAAAATATCACCGATAAATAACCTCCGAAAAAAAGAAGCTCAATTCATATGGTCAAAGGAATGTCAAGAAAGTTTTGATAAGCTAAAAACGGAACTAAGTTCCATCCCATAGTTAGATCGTATTGTCTAAAAAAAGAAGCAACATTAACCACAGATGCATCGAAAGAAGCCATAGGAGCAGTCCTCACACAAGAAGGACATCCAGTCATATTCGTCTCGAGGACATTATCGGAAGCAGAAAAGAACTACTCTAATATAGAAAGAGAAGCATTAGCCATAGTCTGGTCAGTTTCAAGATTAAGCCACTTTCTATTAGGGCGAAAATTTACATTACAAACTGACCACCGCCCGCTCATATATTTATTAGGAAGTAATCAAGCAATACCCGATCATACTTCTCTGCGAATTACGAAATGGGCTTTAAATCTGATGCAATATGATTACATCATTACACATGTTCCAGGAAAAGAAATTACTCATGCGGATGCATTGACGAGATTACGATTTAGTAATCAAGCGGTCGATTTTAAGACATTGAGCCATGCTAGAATGCACAGTGTCGTCTTTCAAACAATTTTAAAACCCCAAGAAGTAAAAAGTGAGCTACAATTAGACACTCGTATACAAGGAATTATGAACAGGGTAAAACGTGGAAAATGGTCAAAATGCAGTCAGTATGAATCCTCATTTAAGGCGGTTTCAGCATCTCTCACAATCGAAAATGGAATGCTATATAAAGGATCTCGTCTATTCATACCAGAACGTTTAAGACAAAAGGCGATAGATTCGTTCCACAAGGAATCTCACAGTGGCATCCAATCATCCTGCAGGATGATTCAAAACGCAGCATGGTGGCCTGGTATAACGAGAGACATCGAACAATATGTGAAAAAATGTGAAATATGTTCTACATTACGCCCCCAGAAACAGAAGACAGCCCACGAGTGGCCAAACGCCACACCCTTTGAAAGACTTCACATAGATTGGGCGTACTCCCGAGACGTCGGAAACATTTTAATAATCGTTGATTCAGGATCGGGATGGATCGAAGCCTTTAGAACCAAAGAACGCACAACTGAAAACGTCATCAAATGCCTACGAACAGTATTCACCAGATTCGGAATACCAGAATGCATAGTATCCGACAACGCTCCTGAGTTTACATCAAAAGAATTTTTAGCATGGATTGAGAATCAAGGAGCTCGAAAGATAGAATCTCCGCCTTACTTTCCAATGGCAAATGGGAGGGCAGAGAGAGCTGTCCAGACAATAAAGAAGGGGATCAAATGTTGGAAGCTAAGCCAGTGTCATATGGAATTTGACGTCTTCCTCCAGAAGATGTTATTTTATCATCGCATCTCAGCAAACTATTATGGTAAATCTCCGGCGGAAATGGTTTTTGGAAGGCAGATTAGAAGACCAATAGTAAGCACATTCGACCAAGGCCAATCAGTCGGATACAAGCCGTCCTCCAATCATGAGTTAACAAATCAGCAATATCTTATGCCAAAAGGAAGAAACACGTCGTGGATAATGGACGTCGAGGGAGAGGAGCCTGTCTTACGACTATCAAGCAATAATCAGATATACTCCCCAGGCACCAAAAAAGCAACAGAAAAAAACGTTTACTTCTCAGGAGAACGCTGAGGACAATTCATATCAGCCTTCTCTCTTAACGGAGACTATGCCCGACGGCGATAACCGAGTGAGAAGTCAGAGATCAAGAAGACCTCCGAACCTTTACGGCGAATGGACACTAGAGAGAGACATGTAATAATATTAAAGAATTAATATTATTATTCTTGTTTTAATTTGTGTTAAAAACAATAAAATATAAATTTGAATTTAGTCACTTTCTGAATTGTAACATTAATATTGTTATTAATATTATTATTAATATTATTATTAGTATTATTATTATTATTATTATTATTATTATTATTATTATTATTATTATTATTATTATTATTATTATTATTATTATTATTATAAAAATCAACCATATAAAAATATTTATGAATTTCAAAAGTAATAACCTGTTTCCAATTGAAAAATAACTAATGAGTATCGCTGTAAAACTTTTACAAATTGATGCTATTAATATTTGTTTCATTTACCGAATAAGGCACTTTATTTTTAATAACAGAATAACCAAAAGATTTCTGATAAATAATTTTATCCCTTTTTACCACCGATATTCCTAATCCCTGAATAGTGTAACATTTATCAACCTTTTCGGCGTGGCTTCATTGATCTGTTTGTGAGAAAATAGTCACGGGAATTTGACAAATTAACATAAGAATAATTAAAACATTCGATTATAGCAGTGGTTCTCAAACTTTTTTGATCACGACCCAAATTTTTGACATTTCATGCCAAAAATTTTATTGCGACCCACATGACAAAGATTAATTTTAAAATAAATGTTTATTTAATGAGAATAACTCTATTTAACTCTAGTTATTCTAGTCATCGCGACCCAAAAATGGGTCGCGACCCATAGTTTGAGAAACACTGGATTATAGTAATCATAGAAATTAAAAAAAATATATATTTTCTTCATCAAATTAATGCACAACTAGAAAAGTGTTGTTTATTTTATAAGTTATCATTTTTCATATTCTCTGTCCCTGACGAATGTTATTAATTCGACGAACAGAATTTAAGCACGATTTATGTGTTTTCCTACCCCATTGGATAGAAAAAAATAACTAAATTTGGAAAGGAGAGAATCAATCTCGTGTTCCTCAACATGTGTATCATGCCCATCTATCTGATACTACATACACACCTACACAGTCACCTCGTTCAGCTGCAGCACTGGCTTTTACCATTGGAAAATTCGGTAATTGATGCTGTCACAGATAGATGTCACAGTGGATAGTGAATTGATTGGCGCAAGGGGAATACCAAAGAATCACAGATGAATAGATATGTCTAAAATGTCTAGTGATCCTTATAAACTGCTTATTAAATATAGTTATCATAGGCGGCAATCAAAAAAAAATATATAATAATCTTTAAGCGAAAATGGAAACAATAATATAAACAATCTTAAATAGAAATGAGAAATTTTTAATTAATGAATTAAAAGTATTATTAATTAGTATTATTATTATTGATAATATTTTTATTATTAATAATTAATATTATTATTAATTAGTAGCCTTTGAAATGAGAAATTTTTAATTAATGAATTAATAGTATTATTAATTAGTATTATTATTAATGATAATATTTTTATTATTAATAATTATTTAGCATTATTATTATTATCGTTATGATTATTGTTACTATTATTGTTATCAGTATAACTATAATTGCTTTCAAGGTTTTATTGCATAAAATTCTTAATCTACTGAAGTACGAACGAAAAATAGACTTGATATTTTTATTTTTTTTCCTTTGTGAGTCTGAATTTCTAATATTTTTCAGATAAAATAATGTCATTAATATCATCNTTCAGATAAAATAATGTCATTAATATCATCTTCTCCAAAATCTTCTCCAACATCTTCATCGAATTCTTCTCCAACAATTTCTCCAACATTTTCATCATTTTCTTCTCCAACAATTTCTCCAACTTTTAATTGACTTAATCTTACATGCCCATATGCAAGACTAGTATTTTTCCCCACCCAAACCCTTTTGTCATCTTTGTTAGTTAGTGCTATTTTAGTATTTTTAATTGTAAAAATTTGATGATTTTTGCTTGTTATTTTAGTCTGAGGAATCGAAAAAGTCTGGTTAGTGTTATAACAATCCAGGTATGACTGATGTTTTATGTCACTACCTTTCAATGTTACACCTTTATCCTTTTTTTGTTTCCTCATCACCCAACAAGCTATAACATTTAGGTCTAAGAAAAACCCATTCTTTATATTTAAGACCTTTATTCTAATCTTTGAACTTTCCAATGACAGAATCAAGGTTCTTACTATATAAGGAATGACAACTATTGTAATTGGAAGTATCTAATAAATTATCTCGAATCATTGCAGGTAAAAGAACCTCAAGTTTACAGTTAATTACTTCGAGGAAAAAAGAGTCTGTATCACCTGCAACGATATTAATT
Source organism: Schmidtea polychroa (assembly GCA_959609185.1). Taxonomy (NCBI): domain Eukaryota; kingdom Metazoa; phylum Platyhelminthes; order Tricladida; family Dugesiidae; genus Schmidtea; species Schmidtea polychroa. The sequence goes on from CAUHTR010003394.1 coordinate 17,209, forward strand.
TTACAACTAAACTCATTGCAAAATGATTCTAAATCCTTATATTGTAATTCATACATTCTAAATTTAGATAGATCAAGTACAGATTGACCAATGTAACTTGGTCTATCTAAACATATAGAATCTGAATTCAATAATGCTGCAATTAAATTATCGTCTATTTTAATAGATTTTTTAAAAGTCGGTTTTGAAGAATATTTTACTAATTTACCGGCAGTAGTACAAAGTCGAAGATTCATTCTTCTCTTTAAATTTTCTACTGTTTTGCCGTATAAACTGTTATTTAACAATTTATAATAATTTTATAATAATTTATAATAAAAGCTAAAGATTTCGTTTTCAGTTATCAGTTCAATCGGTTCATCTAAAGACATTAATGCAGAAGACCAAGACATACCAGGAATTCCGAAATAATTCAATGGTTCTAATCTATTGTGAGCAATAGATTTCAAACGAAATTGTTGAAAGAAATCAGCCAAAGGAAAACAATCGAGTTTTAAGTATATCAGTCTAATAAAGTTACGCAATTAGTTTCAACCCAAATATCTCCTGAGCTTTTTCATACTCGAGTTCAGTGACACCTTCCCAGATTGGTGGTAATTCATAAGTAGTTTGGAGAATATCTAAAGATGTAGCGAAATTATAAGGGAAGATTCCTTTTTCAGAAACTATAGTGCCAGAAAAAACAGAATTAGTAAAAGGCAAAGAATTCAAAGTTTTGACTGCTTTAGCTAAAGAATCATTAACAAATTGATAAGAATCAATGAATCTTAAGCTAATTTTTCCTAAATGCGCAATCAAAGAAATAAATTTTTCAGTCGTTATTGGGATGCAACCTAAAGTCCAATTTTTAAATTTATTTAATCCGTATTTAAGTATATGATGCATATCGTATCCCTTCAAGTTGCGAAATACGATAGGCAAAATTTTATTTATTTTCCTATTTATGTTACATGTGCTACAAGCTGCACCCAAGTATTTCCCCGTAAAATGATCGTGATCTCTAACAGGATCGACGATAGATTTCAAACAAAGATAACAAACAGATGCACTAACAAATTGACGTTGTTCAATTTTTGTTAATTTCATCATAGGTTTCCTACCCATTTTATAATAAAAAAGGAAGAACCTTATTTAATGCTATATCCTCTATAGCACTTAAAAAACTCTCGATGCAATCTAAACCTATGAACTGTTGATAAGATTTAGATCCGTCAAAGTTATTTACAAGTAAAAGACCAGCAGATATTGGCATGTGTCGTTGGAAATGAACATTATCAGAAGGTAAAATAGCCTCAAAATCGGCATAAACTACAAAAAATGATGCAGTTAAAGGCTTTGCATAATTTGAGATATTATTAACCTTTATTTCCCCGTCTTTTTCAAATTCGATTGTTATTCCGAATTGAATTTTGACGGAGCCTAATTCGTTAATAATATCTCGTAATTTTATTATTAGTTGTTCAGGAAATATTATTTCTTTTATATTTAAGTCGCTTGTATTTAAGCTTAATATTTGATGGGTACCTCTTAAATCTTTTTGTATTATTGGAACATTACCCCCTATTTGTACATTATTTATTCCATTCCAAGAGTCAAGGGAAATATTATCTAATCCGTCCTGGGATTCAACCTCTAATCCAACCTGGGAAGAAGTATCTAATTTAATTTTTTTATTAGTAATATTTATTTCTATAGTTGAGGGTCTTTTAAAAACACTATCTTTTTTAAAATTAAACCTATCTAAATGATTTTTATGTTTATTATAAAAAAACGCTATATGTTACGGGGTCACTAGTCTTACATACGGGACATATAAAATAAGTTTTATTATAATATTCTTTCATATAATAATTCTCCATTATAGAATGGCAATTATTATCATGTTCTTTTGATGAACAATAATTTGGATAATTTGGAAAATGTTCTGTCTCACCCGGTTTAATATTCATCAATTCACATCAGCAGTTCTCGGGTTGCTACTTAAATTCAGTGAATGAAATAACTAACATGCATGTTTTTCCTTAAATTAGTTCTGTCATAGAGATAACGACGTGAGTAAGGACAGTTAACTAGTGCTCTCAGATTTGTTTTTGTTCTTGATAAACGGGGATTCACACATTCCATATGCAGGTTAAACTAGATAAGAGTTTAGATACTGACATAATTGTTACTAGAAAATTACTTAACTCATTTCTATTGTTTGATTTAAATTTAGGTTATTTTCAATTTAAATTTAATTTAAAGATTGTTCTCGATAAATAAGGAATTCACTCATTTTTACATGCGTTTTGAATTGAATAAATATTCGACTACCGATACCCTTGCTTCCAACATCACAAAGATCGTTTTATTTGACTTAAACATGTTAAACTCGCTTCTAATAAATAATTATGGTAACCACGAGTGCGATATCATGAGTTTCCCGTACATGTATTTTTTGTATGAAGTGGTAAAGTCGATCGTCTGGGGGGAATTCCTCTTGCCGGCCCAACGTAATTTCCTCCTCCCGAAATGATATAAGCGAATACTTTGCATTTCGTACTATCGATAAATGTTTATAACTGATTTTTGTACAAATAATAACTCATGTCGATTTATCTTCTTTGTTCTCTTTTGTAGTCGGTAAAAATGAATCCAATTACTAAACCCGCTCTCAAACCATGTTTTTCTTGCGCGGACAAGAATGCCATAATCAAGGAGTTGCAAGCCCAAATCGGTCGGTATAAGAGGAAGATCGACGAGCTGGAAGGCACATGGTTCAGCCCAGTGCAGATGAAGGAAGTGCAAAAGAAACTGTAACGAAGCGAACACTGTCGCGATAGTTTAATTGCGGAAAGCAGGTCACAGCGTAGCCTGATTAAGGAGCAATCGGAGGCTCTTCACAAAGTCTACCTCCAAGCGGCCACCACTCGCAAAATCGTCCGCATTCCTATCCATGAAGAAGATAACATCTTTCCCACCCATCACAATACACCTCTTGATCAATCATCTTTAGCCAAGAAACCTTGTCACGGGTGATTCGAAGCAGATCTCTCACCCAAGCCTGCCGAAGTGATCATCACAGGTACTAGCAAGGTGCTCCCACCAATAGCGTCCACTTCGATGACGCAGCCTACGGCAAATAGTTCTTCGAAGCCTAAACGACGGCAATTATCTAGAGCCGAAAGAAAGAAGAAGCAGCGCGAACGAATAGCCGAGAAGGAGAAGAAACAATCAGTGATCAGTCCTAATACCGCGAGTAGCACTGTTCCGATAATCGACCTGTCAACGGGAACCCCAGGGCGCATCATCTCAGCCGCTGGCGTTACCTGGGAGGAAAACGCTTCGGAGTTTTTTGATTTGGAAGAACTTTTGGCCGATACTGAGTGGGAAAAGTGAGGATGAATCACTAAGTCATAACTCCTTTTTCACGAACGTTCTGGAACCACAATTGATTTAGATGTCTGCATCTATATTGTCTGTATCCAATTTTGTAAATTTATCGTGTAATAAATCATTTTGTTCTTGAGTAAATTCTCTGCGCGGTGTTTTGGTATGAATTTTCTACGAATGGTTGATGAAGCTCTCTGAGACTAGGTGACGTATTAGGCCTCATAATCAGCTTAGATGCAATGTAGTGATTGACAGCAATGACACAATTAGACGTAAGCCCTTCTATCGGCAGTCGAGAAAAGGAAGTCGAGGCCTCAGAAAGGAGTAGTCCTAAGGCAGGGGCTCACCTGCGTTCTGGCGTCTCGCCGGCATAATACATTACCAACGTGAAGTGATTCACGGGTATTATGTTGGAGTACAGATTATGCAGGGTTCTACTCCGAGTTGACGAAATGGTAGGTGAAGTAGATGGAATGGGCAATCATCCCTTAGACGAGACGTCGTAATCGCTTAAGTCAACCGAGTAGCACCCCAGCACTAGTAACAATAAGTAAGAGTGGAATAAGATGGTGACCTTAAATTAAAATTAACAACAATAACAATAATAAAGTAAAGTTATTTTGATACTAATAATAATTCCCTTTTTGGTAACTGTTATGTATTGTTATGTATTGTTATATGTAAATTACAATCTCGCACGTTGCACGTGGAGAAGAATTTATTTTTATTTTTTTTCTCTATATTTTCTCTATTTACCTTGGTAAATTATCGCTATAGAAAATTGATTAGTTTTAAAAAATTCAATAAAAGAAAGTAAGAAAGATATAACTACGGAAATCTCCTATTTTTGAACAATCGAAGGAATAATTAAAAACCAAGAAGACAGAATCAACCAATTCAATCTCAATTTACTAAATTTCCCGATTAAAGAACTACTCTAAGATATCAAAGTTTAGTTCAATTAAGCCAACAATAATAACTTAAAACTCTTTTGATTTCAATCACAACTTGCTAAATTTCCCGATTAAATAATTAACAATCTCAAAAGACGACGACACCGGTTCGTGATATCCCAATTAAATAAGGTCTTTTAGTTTGTTTAATAAAAGTTTGAATTGTAGTTTGTTAGTTTTATTTGGTTAATTTAATATTTCATTCTTATTATTATTATTTTTATTATCATACGATTTAGTAAGCATTCGTGCGAGGACATTTGTTAACTACATACACGCACCCCGATTGTCCCACCACAATTTTTATCGGTGGCTCTATCGGGTTCATGAAGTCTCTTCTTACATATCATCACACGTTACATAAATATCTAAAGAAATACGTTCGAACCTTTTAACAGTAACGATAAAATAAATATTTTAGTAATAATAGTAGGGATAATAATAATAATAAATTCAATGATTTTGGTAGTAAGGACGGTAGCGATGGTAACGATAACAAGGATAATACTACTACTACTGCTACTAATAAAATTAATAATAATAATAATAATAATAATAATAATAATAATAATAATAATAATAATAATAATAATAATAATAACACCAAAAGGGGAAAGACAAAGGAGATCTTGAACAAAAAACAATTATATATTTCACTGCAATTCAAAATGAATCAACAGCACCTACCTCAATTTACTCAGGTACTAATTTGGTGCTCATATTGACTAAGTGAGCCCCAACAAAAAAAACAGCAAAAAACTCGGTACACAGTGGATACCTACTTGAGTTTAAAATGGAATAAATACCCATGGTAAAACCAATAAACTAAGCAAAAGCACTAAAAGCAAGAAAAATCTCAAAAAAATATGAAATTATTGAGAAGCGATAATTTACAAAATCAAAATCATTTTTGAAGCAAAAATTAATAGACCAAAGAAAAACAACATTCAGGTTTATTGAGAACTCTAGGAATCTGCAGTCACGAGGAAATCACAACTCTGAGAAGCATCAATGATAGAAAATCAGTCACTGAAATCACTTTGTTTTATCACAGGAACTTTGGCAAGAAAATATCAGCCCCTTGTAGTTTGAAAAAAGATCTGACGTCACAGGGAAACGAGTAAAGGTTCCAGTATGTTCGGAGACTGGAACCTTCGAAATTACATCAGTCTATAATCCGAACAACAACTAGACATCCACCATACCAGAAATGGTATCAAACACCATCTATAATTTTTTAATCGATTCAGGTGTTGACGCGAGTGTTTTACCTGCAACAATGTTCGAAGCTAATAGACCCTTGGGAGGAAACCGGACACTCGTCAGCGCCAATAATTCAGTTATAAATTATTATGGAAACAAAGAAATCACATTTGAAATTGAAGGTTTCCAACTGCCTTTCAAATAGATATTTGCCGTTGTAAATATTAGCAAACCGATTATCGGTGAGGATTTCTTATCTCACTACAATCTATTAGTCAATTGCAAAAACAAGCTTATTTCAAATTCCTCGACATTGAAATTTGCTCAAGACTATGGCAAAAACTTCGAAATTAATAATATTCCTGCAGAAAAATTGGACTCGTTATCCAAACTTGATTAAAAGAAAAATAGTTGTTAGTGTTCAACTTAGAATAATTTCAGATGAACAAGCAATCTCTCAAAAATACCGCAAACTATTGGGAGAACGACTACAGGCAGAAAAGATGGAGTTTGACAGATTACTGAAAGAGAACATTATTCAAGCAAGCAACAGCAATTGGGCATCACCACTAGTGGTTGTAAATAAATATGATGACCCATGGACTGTTTGGTGATTTCCGGCTACTCAACGTAATCACAATACCAGACAAGTACCAATTCCTGAGAATTCAAAACATTCTAGATAACTTAACAGGAAGCAAATATTTTACAAAACTTGATATGGCTTAAGCATATCATCAGATATCAATCGCAGATGAAGGAGCTGTATGTCGGAAAGGGAACACTCGTAGGCATGTTATAATTATTTAGTATATGATTTAAATAAACTGAATTTAGGAATAATAATTTATCGTAATTTGTTAATAAACATTACAGCATTAACCCCTTAGAAAGCCTATCGTAGTATCCTATGAACAATAATATCAGATATGAGGTTTCAGGTTTGAACCGCAAGGGTGAAATCAATGCCAAACCGAATGCTCGGCGATGATTGACTTCCAAAGGTGGAGACAGAAATCCGAAAATATATTTAATTTAATTATTTATTTTATTTTTATTTCAAAAAATAAATTTTCTTTTAGTTTTATTTATTTTTCTTTGTTTTAGTTTTATTTTGATTTGTTAGTTGTTTTGGATATCGCTTAGAGCAGCGATTCTCAACCTGGGGCCAAATGGCCCCCCTGGGGGCCACAGGGCAAAAATAAACTTTTGGGAAGCCATAGCAAACTCTAGGGGAGCCACAGTAAAACAAAATAATAAAATATTATATTGAAATTATATTGAAAAAATTGAGCCAGAAAGATTTAGTTGTCACACCATTGCATATAATTAAATATAATAATTCTAATACATGCAGGTAATATAATATTAAATATATTTGTTTCTTTTGACTGTGCGTTTGCATTGCGTAAACAAAGACATGTTGAATCTTGCACGTGTTCGCAAAGCGCATTCTTGTTATTGTTAGTCGGGTTTTGACACGTATTGAGTTGAGACGTGGAACAATTCGATCTTTCGACAGTGAATTGTAATTTTCTACAAATTGTAAGTTTTTATAAATTTGCGATTTTATCTTTATTGTAATGTTCTTATTACATATGTATGTATATGTAATTCAAGACCAATGAGATTTTTTAAATCACTTTAATAGCAAATTTTATTAAAATAAAAATATTTTTTTAGATAACCATGAGTAGTGAGACTAAGAAAAAATGTCGACAATATTCCATCGATTATCTTGCGTATGTGTTTATTGTGTATGGCTGTATTATCAAACGAGAGTATGCGACCATGCAAATTACGAAAACATTTAGAAACTACACATGAAGACAAAAAAGGCAAGCCAGTTGAATTTTTTAAAAAACTTCGAGATGGTTTTCGATCAAAAAAAACAATTTTACAAGTATTTAATGAAAAGTCATCGATGATTGACAATGGATTAATTACTTATGAGATTTCGCAGTTAATTGCAAAAGTTGAAAGAGAACATACTATTGCTGAATCTTTGATTTTGCCATCAGTATCTATTGTTATTTCAAGGGTCATGAATCAGAACCCAAATGCAATTACTCAAGTCATTCGTTTGAGCAATTCTTCAGTGTCGAGGCGTATCGATGAAATGGCAGATGATGTGGAAAAACAACTAATTGCTCATTTGCAAGTTAAGAAGTTTGCCCTGCAATTAGATGAATCTTCTATACGTGATAGTGAAGCTCTATTAATGGCGTATGTTAGATTTCAAGATAATGACAAGTTTATTGAAGAAATGCATTTTGCCAGAAAACTTAAAACTGACACAAAAGGTGAAAAGATATATCAAGAAGTTAAAAAAATTTTTATGGAGAAAAATATTCCGCTTGAAAATATACTAGCATGCGCAACCGATGGGGCTGCTTCAATGGTTGGTAAATATCGAGGATTTATCACATATCTGAAGAATGATGTGCCAAATATTTTTTGATACATTGCGTAATTCATCGTCAACATTTGGTTACAAAAAAGTTAGGAGGGCGTTTACATGAGTCTCTTAATATTGTAATAAAAACAATAAATTTCATAAAATCAAGTCCACTTCGAGATCGCTTCTTCCGGCAACTATGTGAAGAAAATGAGGAAGGCTTTGAGCGCATCCTATTACACACAAAAGTTCGGTGGTTATCTAAGGGTAATAGTTTAAAACGGTTTGTTGTGCTTTGGAATAGTATTATATCTTTTATGAAAGATGCAGAATTCGGAGTGGAGTTGGTTATTGTAAAATGTGACATATTTTATTTATCAGATATATTTGAAAAACTTAATTAATTAAACAAACAGTTACAAGGAAAAAATTGTAATCTCATAACGTGTAAAAAAGTAATTAATGCTTTTTTGGGAAAGCTGAATCTTTTCATAACGAATATTGGTCATCGTGAGTTAGCGCAATTTTCATCATTGGCTACAATTTTAAATGAAATACAAGATGATGATTTGGAAATATATATTAATCATTTGAAACAGCTTCGTGAGGATATGCGAGTTCGATTTATTGATATTATTAATTTAAATATTCCAAATTGGGTAATTGATCCATTTAGTGTGAATGCAGCTGATATCAATATCGAACTGTAAGCAAGTCTTGTGGACTTGCAAAGTGTTAGATTTAAATTAAATAAAGATAATTTCTGGGTCAGCAAAGAAATAGCCAGTATACTTCCACAGTTATGGGAGAAAGCTAGGTTATATTTCATTGCATTTCCTACATCTTATTTGGTTGAATCTGGATTTAGTCGAGTTATGCATCTCCTCTCAAAAGCACGTAACCGTCTTGATGTTGTGCAAAGAGGCGATCTGCGTATGTCGCTGACAACATTGAAGCCCGAAATTAATAAACTCGCTAAATTGCATCAAGCACAAGGATCACACTAAATAAAGTGAACGATCAATTTCTTTACATAATTTGTTGAAAAAATATGTATGTTTTATGTACACGTTTATTAGAAATATATTTTGGAATTTTTAAATAAAGTTTTATTTTTAATATCTACTTTTTTCAAACAAATATTGGAGGGGGGCAAGAAGGGGGCAAGAGAAAAACGAGGCATGACACCTTCTATGGTACTCTATGAACCCAGCGACTTGTCGGGTCATTAGCAGTTCTTGTTGTAGAGCTTGCAACGGGCATTTAGTGGCCGGTTAAAATATGCGCGGTTGCGGAGGGGAATACGGAAATAAGAAAAGCGTTGGTCTAATAAGAGGATAAAAGAGAAAGATCTTCCCCACACGTAACTCACCACTGAATTCGTTATTTCATTAGTGCATTGGTGTCTATTTTCTGCTCTATATATATATATATATATATATATATATATATATATATATATATATATATATATATATATATATATATATATATATATATATATATATATATATATATATATATATATATATATATATATATATATATATATATATATATATATATATATATATATATATAGAGCAGAAAATATAAGATTGATTCTTTAATCCTAAAGCTTTTGTCAATTTTTGATCAAAGGTGATATTTGAAATATCATCTACAAGTGTTATTTTACCAATTCTTGATTTTGAAGATTTATTTCTTTAAATGGAGATGGATTAATTGTCATTAAATACCCTCGCAACTCTGATAAAGTAGTTAAGAATAATTCATCTTCAAAATAATGTTCGAATTTTGTCTTGATATCGTAATTTATAGTTATCCCAATTTGTTCAATGATATTATTTTCAGTAAATTTAGGTAATTTAATTCGACAATGGTCAGTTTTGCTAATGATTGATATGGTTTTTAATTCAAACTTAGATGCATGTTTGGTGTCAAGAAATGATATTTTAAATGGAACATGTGGACAAACTATCACTAAGTTTTCATATCTTTCCAAGAACACATCAACATCTGGATTATATGTAGAATTTAAAATTTCTAAGATTTTGTTTTGATTATCAATTTTCAAGTATTTAGTTTCTTCGCATGATTTTTTAAATTCGTATTGTACCCATGAATTACTGTAATACGGAAAATGATTATACACAAATGTAAAATCAATCAAAGCTACTTCCCACTTCCCATTCAAATAAATTGGGTTTTGAAATTCAACTTTAAAATTACTAGCATTATTATCAGGATAAATAAGAGGACAACTATTACTAGGTAAAATCATATAAAACTGGTTTTCCTTCATAATATTTATTTAATCAATTGGTTTTCAGATATCCAGCTAGGATGTTTATAACCATGCCATTTCACATAGTATTGTTTATATTTCCCGTCCGATTTAGTTTTTAAAATCTCTTGAATTCTGAAGATTGTGGGTGATGGAATGACTTGTAGTTCTGGTTCGTAGAATTTGCCACTGACTTGATCGTTTTCATTATCTGTAATAAAGTACATGACCGGATTTTGATTAGTATCTATTTTCGATATTTTAAAAACTTCATCACTCCAATTGTTATCAAAATTCTTGATGAATGGAGAAGCACTGATTTTACTTATTCTAACATGGTCTCCTACTTTATATTTCGGCTTTTTTGTTTTTGATTTATCTTGTTGTGATATCCAAGTATCAATATTATTTGTTGAATAAATATCGATTGGTCTCATTCCATTTATTCCTCTATGAGGTGAAAAATTGTAACTGTAAATTATTTTCGACAATACATTTATCCACGTTTTATTGCCTTGATATACAAAATATTTTTTCAAACGATCTCTTAAAGTACGATTGAATCTTTCCACGTGCGCTGCTTTATATTGTGAAAATACTGAGTAATGATTTATTCCTTTGATAATTTCTTTAACTTTGCTATTATAAAATTCTTTACCTAAATTTAAAATTAATTAAAATTATTTAATTTATAATTTTACCTAAATCTGTTTGTAAATTACGAGGCTGTCCGTCAGCAAATAATGTTTTTAATGCATCAGCCATTTCATTAGCTGATTTAGATTTTGTTGGGATAGCACGAGCGTATCTACTAAATACATCAATACATGTCAAAATATATTTGTATCCTTTATTAATTTTTGAAAATGGAATCATTTCCATTAAATCCATTTGCCATAAATCATTAACACCAAATGTTTTATAAGATCTCGTGGGGAATCTTTTTAACATTGGTTTATTTAGACTGTAGGCTAATTGATTAGATAACCATTTTTGAGTTTCTTTCTTTGATTTATTTACTCTTTTTGCAAGTTTTTCTACACCACCAAAACCATCTGGATCTTTCGGGTTTGTCCAAATCGTTTTGAGTTTTTTCTCTAATATTTTCTTCTTTGATTTGACCTTTTTGGAAAATGTTTCCTTCATTATTACAACATGATGTTAATATATTTAAATCTAAATTATGTTTATCCGGTAATGAATTCTTAGCACCCATTATGATATTATATTTTAAGAATTTAATGACGAAATTGTGCTTATAGCCGATAATACAATTGGAATTAATGTACCTAAAAATCCGCCTTGTTGTTTATACATTATTTTTCTCATTAGATTTCGATTTTTTGTGTTAACTAATGATAAAAGAGATTTCTTATGTCTTTTTAATACAAACCTTTTAGCTTTACTAATATTTACATTACCACGAACTATGTTAACAATAGCTTCGAGTAAATCATCAATAACAAATGATGGAAAAGCTTGTAATATACTCGTCCTTTTATTATTTGGAGCCTTTAGCAAGGCGTTAAAATATGGTAAGCTACGTTGTAATTTCATTGTCAATGATGTATTTTATTAATTAATTTGTTTATAATTTAATCCAACTCTTCTTTTTCATTGATTTTTTAGTCTTATTTATAGTTTTTTCTTTCCGTTTAGTATTTCTTTTGTTTTCTTTCTGCTTTGTAACTTTTTCACGTTGAACTATAACTTTTTTAAATGACATTTTTAAATAATAATAATGTATTTCATTTTTGTTTATAAATCGTAACACCTTTTTCATTGAAAATATCTGTTCTAACACGTAAATCATCTGGACATTGTTGAGTAAAATCGAAAAATAAATACCCATGTGCTATCTTTGTTGCATCTTGGAAGGATTCAATTAAATATCTTCTATCATTAGGATAAGCCTGTCTTGCGAGAAAATCAATTATAGTTGCGTCTCGAGGATTTTTGAAAATAACTAAATATTGTACATTCAAATTACGCGTTCGATGACTTCCGCCTTGATGAAATAAATTTTGTGTTATAAAAATAACTGTTACTCCGATATGTCTACTGGTTTTTGTAAATAAATTATTAAAATCTTTCTCTTTATTTGCTTCCTGATATAAATCATCAATAATTATAGCATCACCTTGATGTAATCTAGATGACCAATTTTATCAAAACCCTTCATTATATTCATTTTTAATTTACAAAAATGATCTTGTGTCATACCATGCTCGTCATCAGCTCCCTTATGCCAGTATATTTTATTAAATTTTGATTTGAACATATTCGATTGTAATAATTTACAAACAAATAAAGTTTTTCCACTACCACTGGGACCTACAATTTGATAAACGGCATCATTTCTTAATTCCATCTTAATTAATCTCATTTCATTAATATTATTGTTTATATTTGTTTAAATTTATTATTATAAGTATATAAAAATTATTTAAATTTTATTACATGACTTCATTATTATTGAGCAACATTAATTATAAAGGTAAGTGTTTAGTCAAAAACATGAAATTCCCATTAGGTAAACCCCAACAAGTTGTGGATAGAAGTGGGAAGTATCCAATTATATTTTTCAAGTCGGGTAAATGTCGGATAATGGGATGCAAGCAACCTCTTAAATTAGTTGATTTGAAATATAAGATACAAGATTTACAAATTCAGTCCATTACAGTAACTGCTGATATCGGTAAATTTATAAATTTATACGAATTACAACATAAAGCTAAATGTATGTTTGAACCGGAAATATTTCCTGCCTTACGTCTTCAAAAGTATAATCCAGTTTGTGTTAATGTATTTTCAAGCGGAAGGTTGTATTACTTGGAATAAAAACTTTAGACTATAATCACTATGTAAAGAACATTATCTCAGAAATTAAAATGTTAATTAATTAATTAATTTTGTTTGTATTGATTTTGTTTTTAGTAGTTAGAAAAAATGTCAAAAGGTAAAGAATATATTTTTATTTATAATTAATAATCTTTATATCTAGTTTACTTATTTGAAGTAATTTTAAAGAAGTTTCAAGAATTATACCCAGGAATAAGAAATACCATAGATTATTGTGCACCAGAGTTACTTATAAATAAAATATTTCGTTTAACAGGTATTAATATAGAACAACTTTTAGAGTTGCACTACGATATGGTTCTAAGGTCTGACACTAGATGCATTGAAAATTGCATTGTTTGCAAAGATTCTATGAGATTGTCATGCCCCAATGGGTGTCCATGCTGTCACGACTTTAAAAGGGATCAATCAGTCCATATCTTATTAGCTGAAATGCGTAAAGCATACTACACAGATGTATTTAACTTGAAATAAAATGTTTTATATAATTTTTAAAATTTTTATCAATATCATTTGCCTTTTACGTTGTTATTGTGAAATAGTCAAAGTTTTTATTGTTGTGAACAATTTAGTTATTAAAAGGTTTTATTATTATTATTATTATTATTATTATTATTATTATTATTATTATTATTATCTGTGTGTGAATTATAACCGAGTGTTTATCACATTCATTGTCATCATTATAGTACTCGGGTTCAAAAATGTATGTATGACTTTTTCTTATATATGTTTATAATTCAATAAATATATATCTATAATAAAATTATACAGAATTATGTAACACCATACCACCACCCCCCCCCTACGGTACCCATACAAATATTACGTAATACTGTATATTTGGCTTGGTTTATACTCCTCACTTCACACTACTCTATCAAAATGTATTGAATTTTTTCCAGGGATATTTGGCTTGGTTTATACTCCTCACTACTCTAATGAAGTATAATTATTACATAAGAGGTCAAAGGTCAATTATTATGTAAGGGGTCAAAGGTTAATTATGATGTAAGAGGTCAAAGGTCAATTATTACATAAGGGGGGTCATTTATGACGTAAAATTAAAAAATCGGTTATTACGTAATCAAAATATAATTATGTCATTATATACGTGATTACGTAATTTTATAATATATATATTTGTGAAGTAAAGCGTCGTAAGATTGTTGACGTTTTTGAAACAAACGTATATCCAAATCGTGCCATTTATGTTATTACGAGAATCCTCCGGAGAACTGTGGTTCTTGTTGTTGCACTTTGACAAGAAACTGGTAGTGTTACCTCTGGATGATTTGGAAGACTTACAACGAATTACAGGCTTATTCAGAGGACAGAGCGATCTTTGGTAAGACGGAGTGTTGCTGATTATCGCTTAACAGCTTGATAAATAAGCAACTAACAAGGTCTATTGAACATGTCTGTACGTAAAGTACAGTCAGTATTTGCAAGACATGGGCGCATTGCTTATCATCCAGCAGCAGCTCCTGCTTTTACTTCAAAAAAGAAACTGATCCAACCTAAGTGGGTACGACCCTATAAGAATTAGACAATTGAAGATTGGTGTAAAGTACGTTTTAAAGAAATTTTAAACATTACAGCTACCAAAACTGACGTTTTTGCTTTATTTTATAAGTAACTTTTTCAAACGAGACCTATGTTGAGTGTACGTTATTTTTTATTTTATTGTTTTTTATTATTGGTGTTATTGTAAAAATCACAAAAGAAATTTCGTTTTCAGTGTTAAAAGTGTTAACATATAGTTTTAAAGGGGGAAGTTATGTTCTGTACGTTATTTTTATTGTTTATTTTTATTATCATTATTTTATTGTTTATTATTATTATTATTATTATTATTATTATTATTATTATTATTATTATTATTATTAAAATTACAAATTTTAAATAAATAAAATCAATGGCCAAGAATTTGCCAAGCAAAATTAAAAAAAATATTTAAATTTAACGATTGGAAATAAAATTAAAAGAATAACGAAGATCAGAATATTTGAAGTAATTATTAAATCCCAGAATGAGAAGGTCGTACGCTGTATGAATTAAAAGGTTTATATAATTTTATTTTGAAAATAAACATTTTGAGATATTGAAATTAATAGTAGAGTTATTTATTTTTATTTTTACTGCCAAACAAAATAGTTGGTTATATTGTTACAAGTTATATTATTGTGTGATATTTTATAATATTTTACAAACACTCATTTAATATACACTCACATCAATTGTCCCGCTACAGTTTTTAAAGGAGACTGCTGGGTTCAACAGATTTCCTTATCATAGCATTCCACCACATTGATAAGTATTACATAAATATAACTTAATAACTTACTGAATATAAGATACATGTAATGTATAATTATATTCTAATTTTTATAAACAAGGTTACGTGACGCCTTGTCATTTCGTTTGGCGTATGTCGCATTTGAAAATTGAATAAAGAAACTATATAGCGATAATTTACTATGGTATCGCTATAAAAATATAGAAATTAGAAAATAATCAATTTGCCATAAGAAAAAAAAATTTCAAAATCAAAGAAAAAGAATAATAAAATTTCATTCAATCTAACATTATCTAAAGATTCTCTATTTGGCGATTTTATTGTCTGGAAACTCTCCCGAATTTTCAGAAGATTTATCAAAGTTTCACCACATAAGAATTTTGAAAACCAAGCCTGAATCAAACTCGAGTTTTAACATCGATTGGCAATCATAATAACTAGGACTTTGATTAATAAGGTCTTTATTAATTATCGTTATTCTTTTTCGTTAATAAATTTGTAACATATTGTTAATTGGTTATATTTTAATAGTCCATTTTTATTGTGACAAACAATACATACACGCACCCCGATTGTCCCGCCACACTTTTTTTTATCGGTGACTCTATCGGGTCCTTCAGATCTCTTTACACACACAATCATACATTACACAAATACTATAATACAAATAGCTAAGAATACACCACCCAACATTACAACAATACATAACCTTAACATTGATTATTCTACAAGGAAATCGCAATTCGTTTGACTATTCATCAGTGATATACATAAAAAAACTCGTCAAGTCTTATGTCGTTGCGTCTTAATATGAAGATGCTTTAATAGACAAAGATTCGGGCCGTAAGTGGAAGCATGAACACCGAGCGTTGTTGAAATCGAGCTGACAACAAGCGTTTACCTGTGGTTCGATGGACCAAAAGATTGCATTTTTCAACACGCCTTGTCACAAATCTGCGGCGAAAAATGATTTCCTTTTAGAGAAAGAATTCGTAATCATGAATCGGCCCAATTTTTCTCTTGACTTGAACCAAATTGAGAACTTGTGGTCCATTTTGAAGTAGCGTTTGTATCAGAAAACATACAATTTTACTGAATAGATACTTGAAAAAGACTAGCGACTGTGGAATCATAAACTTACACTAAACTCTCACTGTGTTAAGCTGTTCGATTCAATGCCATTCAAGCATGTATTGCACTTCGTGAAGGTGCTACGAAATATTAAATGGACGCGTTGAACCTCAGTGACTTTCTTTATTTTAACATAAAATAGACTGTCAAAAATCCTTTTTGTCATAATACAAAATTTAGATTGTTATTTTGTACCTTTTAGCATTTTGTCAAAAATTGGGAAATCAAAATGGACAACTTTACATTTTCGATTTTAAGACTTAAATATATATTAACAAAAGCGACAAATTTCATCTCACATTAGTCAATAAAGATGAAACAAATGTCAGCTTAAAATTTCAACTTAATCGGATGTGGAATAATGAAGTAAAGACAAAAATGTGCGTGGACACAATTAGGCTAACTGACACTGAATTTTCTGATTTTTGCTTGCTTAATTTAAAATTTCATAGTTTTATTTGACTTATTCGCGTTTTGTTTGACCTTCATCGTAGGATGGGCCGACAAAACACTAATCAATTTAATCTGGCATATTTCGATTTCAAATCTTCGTTTGCATAATCAAAATCTTAATTTAGAAATTCAAGGTGCCGATTAACAACAAAATTTTAGGAAAAATATGCTTAATTACGATTTGAACTATATGAAGTAGGTAACTACACTTTCTATGGTAATCCAGTGAACCCAGAGACACGTCAGAGCATTAGCAGTCCCTGTGAGAGAACTTATCTTTTGTTGAGGGCCATAAAGTACAGTACCAGCGTCGCTTGCGGTAATCAATAAATATTCGAAGTTACTTAGGGAAAAACGGTGATATGTGAACAACGGCAGCGTAGCAAAGACATCAACGAGTACAGGCGTAGAATTTCCTCATTCGCAACTCCCCTTTTCACTTCTCGTTGAATATTTAGATCAAATATATGATTCTACTTAAATCAAATTGAAAATACTCTTTTGTTTGAATATTTTGCACAGTCAAAACCTTCAAGGCTCTCTGCAACCGCCATATCACTCGATATCAAATAATCGCCTTACTCCAATCATTGAACTCAGGGATTCGTAACACATTAGGTAAAATGATAATTTAGAAGAAAATCTAATATTATTAATAATTTACGAAAACTCTAAATAGATAGTGTCACAATGAAAATTTTTTTTACATTGTCCAGATTTTGGATTAAGAACTCCAGATTCAAGTAAGTAATGAGATCTTCCTTTCACAACCGACTCGTGAAGTGTCTGGAAGATTCCATGTGTATCCATTTTAGTATCCATCTTAAGTGTCCATCCGTGTCTAAATGTTGTTAATACTTATCTACAAGGGAAAGTTCAACTAATTAATAACATGTATGATCTTATTTCCGCATTCCAAATGTTGGGCTGAGTCGAAAACATAATCGCCAAAAATTAAGATAGATAGGATGTGAATAAAATAAAATAGAACAACAAATTTTAAAAATAAACAAATCCAGATATAAAAGAAACAATAAAGTAAGATATAAAGATTAAACAAAAAATAATAAATGAGAAAATTAAAATAAGGAAATAAGATAATGAATAAAATGACGAAAAATGCAACAAATAATAAGGAATTTAAGAAACAAATAAAAAATATAATAAAAATAAAGGAAAATAAGGAAAACAACCAAAGAAATGGGAAAAAACAAATTAATTTAAAAATTAAAGCGGTACTCGATTTTGATTGGTCCGCATAAACGAAAAATGCATATATAAGTAAACAGCAAACTCACTATAGTTAATGTTAAACCAAACCAATTACAGGTAAGAAAATCGTGTTAAGTTAATGTTAAACCAAACCAATTACAGGTACTCGACTATCCAGACAATCACCGGACACTCAGACGACTATTAGGAACAATTCTATCGACGATCTATTTCTATAACCGATTTGATTAGCTTTTTCGGCTCAGCCTTTTGGAATCACCGATTTACGAACGATAAGTAAGGATGTGTTGTTATTGTACAATTTGGTAAATGTTTTTCAAGGATTAAATATTTTATTACATTAACTTAACATATTTAATAAACTTCTTCATTCGATCTCACTTTTTAATGTTAATACAGTTTCATGATTTAATTTAAAACTAATGGTATATGAATATTTATGATATGTTTTTATCTTCGAGCTTTATTGATTATGATAAAATTATATTTGAGAAACGTGGAGTTGAGGAGACCCACGCCATGGTGTGAGGAGCCTTCGGGAGCTCAGCCGGTGGGTGTGGATCTCTTCAATCACGCAGCTGACGTGGGCCGGAATGTGGGGGTTTCCTCACGGGTCCGTCGCTGAAGGTAATAAAATTCTGCAAGAAATAGTTTAAAGTAGAGTGGAGTACATTTCAATGTTGAAAAGGGAGAGTAATCCTAACTGACAATGACTGAGGTGGCTACAAATTCTTATTTCTTAGACATCACACTCTGAAATTTCATCCGACATCAGTAATCGTCTAATTGCATCAACCGACACACCATCTTCTGGTGATAAAACACTCTTCTGTCAAAATTCACGTCAATAGAGGAACTGAGTACTAATATGTTCGTTAAATGTTAAATAATAGTATAGGGAGTATAAATGAAAATTTATTGAACATATTTTTAATACGAAGACATTTTTCGATAAACACTTTAATTTTCACCAAACGGTTTTCATTTCTCCTGAAATTTACAATAGCGGTAACATGAAGTCCTTTCAGTAAAGACACCTTCGACCAATATTGTCCAGGTGAAGATCTTTCGATACGTTGCCGAAAATATCCACGAAATAATAATATCCAGGTAGAAAGCGAAGGAGACTGCACATCATGAGAATAAAATCCAATGTCCACGTTCGATGAGAAATAATCATAGGCAGCATATTGATTTAACGAATTAGATCCAACTAGCGGTGTAGTATGAGCGGCTGTAAAACTTTAACGTTAGATAACGAGAGAACATACGAGACAAGTCACACGCACTAATACACACCAATACATACTTACATATGCCACATGCAGTATTTTACCAGTCAACTAATGACGCTGAGAATAGAAATTGAAATACACACACGCGACGGGGTTGACTCAGATCGATATCTGACTACCTATTTCATGTTTCAATTATCTATTTTAGAAAGCTATTTTTATGAGATTGATTTTATTGCAGGTGTTTTCTACGTATGACTAATTATATCTTATATTAAATTTTAATTTGTGGAATGCTAATTTTTGAACACCAGTATAACAATGGATGACAGCAAGGCGGGCTTGCATATACTTATAATAATTTAGTGTTAACCAGGGAACCTGCAGTTACTGATTAATATTTTTTATGCGTGTCCGCGCGTCAGGGTGGGATTCTTGAATTATGTCTTTGGAAAACAATACGCTATTTAGTCGAGGAATCAGAATGCATTGGCAAA
>CAUHTR010003395.1:0-13752 GCA_959609185.1 Schmidtea polychroa
ATTTGGCGACCCAAATGGAAGGATCCCGCAACCCAAATTGAAACCACAATAAATTGTTGACAGAAGTGGTAAACATTCAATAATATTTTTCAAGTCTGGTTAATAAATGAGATGTAAAAAATCAATTAAAGTCAAGGATTTACAAATTCAATCAATTACAATTACTGATGATATTGATTCAAATGTTATTTTAAATGATTTATCAAAGTATATGAAATGTATTTACGAACTAGAAATATTTCTAGCATTTAGATATATGAAATACAATCCAATGTGTGTTAACATATTCAATAGTGGTAAAGTAGTTATACTCGGTATAAAGAAATTGGATTATCATTTACTTGTTTATAAAATTAAAGATATTAAATCAGTAATTGATGACATGGAATTTTTAAGATTTTTCTCAAAAAAGTTACAAAATGATTACATCACCCATGCATGAATCTAATTGGTTGATGGTGTGTATCAAAATAAAAATATATTCAAGTGCATTTCAATCATTTATTTAGTAATAGTTACGAATGTCAAATTGGTTTATTTTGATGATTGTTTTTTTTCCTATTTACAATTTTAATTTTTTAGAAAAAATAATACAGATTCTGATTAAGAAAATGGTGAGCTGTATCTGAATATTTTATAAGAAATAATCTATTGGGCACCAGAGATTATTCCATTCAGAACATGGGTGTCTATCGGTATATATTTGAATGTGGTCTTGTTTGATCACTTGAGGACGTTAGAAGAAGATCTTAAACCTATTGACAATAACAAACCATCAGTATGTCCATACAAATGAGAAAGCTGTGTTGATAGAGAGAAGTATAATATATGGATATTAAGAAAAGAGTTGAGGGAAAATCACTTTTCATTTATTCTAGATCATCAATCAATGTTTAGTTATTATAATGTCTTGATTTTTAATTAAAATATTTATGTTATTAGTGTTACTTGTAATAAATATTACACTATTTTTAATATCACACTAATTATTTTAGTACTCGTTTTAATTACAGAATTAACTAATTAACAATACATTTGCAAACCATGTATTACTCACATACTATTGTCATACAAAGGTCAATGATACACACGAATGTTGTTTGCAATATAAATGTATTAATTTGATTGGTTATACACAAGTATAAAAGAAAGATGAAATGATATGATAGTCATTATTTTTTAAAAGGCAATCTAACAAGAACTTTTTTGGTGAGAAAACATTTTCTAATTTATTGAAAGAAACAAGCCCAATTAAGAAAATAACTGAAACGAAGCCTGTTCAAATCAAGAACGATGTGAAACCAATACAAATTCTCAAATGCAGTCAAATTGATCAAGCACAACATTCAAGTTCTATTGCTCATATAACAAAAGAAGATGTTGTTGCAGTAAATAAAGTGTTGGGGAAAATCAATAAGAATCTATATTGCGATGAAATTATATTTATCAACAATCAAAATTCCCTTTTCATGATGCCTTTGAGGAAATTGAATATAAAGATATGAAAGCTGGTGATGTAATTAATTACGTAATCGATGATATACATATGTATATATGCAAAAAGTAAATTATAATCTAATATATAAAAAATACGTATATAGTGGAGGCACTACAATAATTATATATAAATCCAATGTATTTTCAAACTGAAATCAACTTTATTATTCAACTTGAACTTTTAATAAATCCTTTAATATTGTAATATTTTCTTATTTACAAACGTCTATCTTCTCCATCTGCTGACTTGTTCCAATAAATTTTGTTTAATTTCAATTTGAAGTTTTAATTTTATTAATTTGTTAACAAACAATGTTGTCATATTTCCATTAGGTCCAAACATTTGATATACTGCATCATTTCTTAATTTTATATTCAATTCGTTTCTGTAATATATATTGTGTTTATAAATTTTTGAAATCCGTTATAGAAATTAATTGATATAGACTTTGTAAAAGAAATTAAGTCATTTCTTGTAAAGTATTAAAAGAGGTTTGTAGAGGAGATTGTTGCAAATCAAATGAGCAATACATCTTTGAAATCTGACTAGAATATATATGTGAAATCAAAAAGGAATAAATGTTTTTAAAATAAAATATTTATACGATTACTTTATAAGTTAAAACGCTAAAGGTAATCGGATGCACTTGTAAACAGTTTCTGTGTATCGACTGATTTTTAGGTCCGCATAGGTGATTATCGTTTTTCATAAGCCAGGTTTACAAGTTTACAGATTTTCTGTGACCAAGCGAAAAAGCAAGTGATGTGATTTCCAGTGTACCGGGGAAAGTATGCAATAGAGTTGAATCAGTAATATTGTATACTTACCTGGCGCAAAGATAAATCTTAGCGTCTCCTGCATAATACTGACGAGAGCCAAAAGTTCGAACTATTGGACTACTGGACACTATTGGAATTTGCACAGAGCTTGTCCGATTTATATTATTATTATTATTATTATTATAAAATGATGATTGCTTGGTAGCAGCATTCATTATTTAAAACAATAAAATGATAATTTAAGCCTTTTGCTGCAAATAATGTATTTAATGAAAGAATTTTCGACTATACGATAGTCCTTGTCAATCTCCTGGAATTTAGCAATGTTCTTCCCCAAAATACCTTTCAATCTTTCTTTTATTTCCTTTCTCTTAATTCTCATTGGTTGTAAATATAATGAATTGTTTTACTAAAAACTTTTAAAATTTTTTTTTATTAAATTTAAAATTTCAAAATGACACAAACTAAAATTTTTAAATTTTTTTACAGCTTCTATAATTAGCTTCTAGAAGCCTAATAAAATATTTGAAAATATTTTAAATAAAGCCTCCAATAACTACTTATATATGCTATTTAAATATTTCAATAAATGTGTCAATTTTGATTTTCAAACCCTATTTTTTAAAATTTTTTTCTATATTATTCTAATTATTACTTTTAAATTTATTCTATTTTTTTTTTAATTTCTTTATATATTGTCAGTTATTCTCAATGTCAATGACAACAGATCAAATTCATGATTTCATTGATTTCTTCTTTAGTGTCTTCTTCTTTTGGCTGTCTGTTTATGATGAGAATTGCTTCTTTGATTCTGACATTTTTCTTTTGGATGTTTCCATTAGCTATGATTTCTATTGAAATATTTTTTCTTTCCTCTGTTGGCTGACACTGCCGGAGATGTCTGCCCAACGAGGATGTTCCACCAGGATCTAGATGTTCTTTAACTCTTTGGTGCAATGTCCTGAGGGTACTTCCAATGTAGATTTCATTGCATACATTGCACGTGATGCAATAGACGATGTTTTTTCAAAAGCACATATCTTTCGGTGTCTGGCAGTTTTTCATTGTGCAATTGTTTTCTCTATTTATGTTGCCTGCCAGAGCCCTTCTCAATGTCCAGGATTTATGTGCTATCCGAATTGGAAGACCGGTACGTTTAAGTTCTTTCAGGATCTTGAAGTCAAGTATGTCACTGATGAATGGGATATTCAGATAGAAATATTTCTGATTCTTTTGTGTTAATTCCCTAGATCTTCTTGGGGTAGAATTCATTCTTTCAATGTCCTCACCTTGGTATCCGTTTCGGTGTAGGATTTTATTGAAATTTGATTGCTCTTTAAAGTTTTCGTTTTCTCCGTGCATCGATGGGCTATTCTTCGTTTCTCGTTTCTTATGACATGTACTTTCTGTAAGTATGGAAGCGCTGATCTTTGGTGCATAAATATTTCTTTGCGAGCTGGTTTTCTGTAGAACCCGTATGTTGGAGTATTTTCTTCTATTTTGATTCTCAAATCCAATAAATTGAGGGATCCATCTTCTTCCGGATATTCGATTTCGAACTTAATATCTTGATGAGCCGCATTGAATGTATGAAATATTTCCTCCGCCTCTTTTCTGTTTTTGGTCGTGATGAAGATATCATCTACATATCTTGCATAGAAACCGATGGGTTGTATGGTCCTCAGTGTATGTCGTTCGAGGTTATCCATAAAGATGATTGCTAGCAGTCCTGATATGCTAGAACCCATAGGCAGACCTTTAACTTGTTTATAGATATTTTGTTCAAAGGTAAAATAGGTGTTCTCGAGGAAAACAGTAAGTAGTTTGGTGATATTCTCAATATTCATTTCCTTTATTAACAAGTTGCTTTCTCTTAATTTCTTTTCTAAACATTGAATAGCCTCTGTTGGTTCGATAGATGTGTATAGTGATACGACATCAAGACTAAATGGGTATTGGAATTCTCTATGACAAGTCATGTTATTATTTAGTCTTGTCATGAGGCAGTCGCTGCTTTGAAGATGGTGTGGTATCGTGTCCAATAAAGGTTTCAAGATCTTTGCAAGGAGCCAACTTGTTTTAGTTGTTGGTCCATTTTTGTTGGACATATATAGGTCTAATTTTGATACCAGGACCCTCTTTGTGAGTTTTAATTAGGTGGTAGAAGTTAGGAAGATCAGAATTTTTTGTGACGAAGCTGTTGGTTATTCTGTTGTTGAGCCTCATTTCCAAAGCTATGGCTTTCCATACTTTGTTGATCTTCATTTCGATGGTGTTTGGTGACATGCGGCTGACTTTCTTGTATGTTTCGATGTTGCCGAGGTGTTCGTAACCAGCTTCACAGTAACGATTCTTCTCTATAATGCAAAATTCTC
The DNA here is from genome assembly GCA_959609185.1 of Schmidtea polychroa. Classification (NCBI taxonomy): domain Eukaryota; kingdom Metazoa; phylum Platyhelminthes; order Tricladida; family Dugesiidae; genus Schmidtea; species Schmidtea polychroa. The sequence continues at coordinate 4,653 of CAUHTR010003395.1, forward strand.
CCCCCTTGTCACTTGGTAAGTAAACGTACGGTTTCTTTTTAAGGGATTTTAATATTGCCTGTTCGTCTTTCGTTAGGTTTGAGATTATTATTATTAATATTATTATTATTATTATTATTATTATTATTATTATTATTATTATTATTATTATTATTATTATTATTATTATTATATTTTATGAATTTAAATGTTAGTTTTATTTGATCAACTGAAACTCCACAATGCTACAAAATTCAATTCCCATATAAACCTTTCAACCTCTAATAATATGAAACCATTCAGCCGTGAAGACCTACCCAAATATAAAGGTGCCGGTGATATTATATCGGAATTAGGTAGCAGATAAATTTACGGATAAACTGACTCCATTTATTCAGTGGACCTCGATTCTCCCAATGTCAATGTGACAATAGTTACTAACGAAGAAAGATTAAATATTTCATGGAATATAAAGGAAGGAATGCGTGGATCCGTATTCGAATATATTTTACTATTGAAAACTCAATCAAATGTCTGTGAATATGCCATTTATTTTGTGTGCTCCAATTGTAAGCCGCCATTAAATCCGGTAAATATCCTTTGATTTTATTATGGGCTCTAAATGTTGGAAGATATTTTTATAAATTATTGGAAATGTTCCGGATAAAATATTAAAAGCTATAAAATTATCACAACTATGCAATTTTATTTTGATGCTGAATTTCTATGAAAGTGCGATTTGAACTATTTTTCTACAAAATGTCTCAAGAAAATTAATCTAAGATTTCCTAAATTTGTCTACGACAAGTTGACTGAAAATGAGAAAGAGTTCACAGATTCTGTGAAGGTATAATTTAATAAATAACAAGATTGAGTAAATAAATGTTGTGTGATACTGTTTGTTACGACATTAGTATGTATATGTTAGGCCTATGCACGAACCCTCACCTAGTCAATGTGAATCTCATTACTATTATTATTATTATTATTATTTTTATAATTATTATTAGAATTACTTTTTTCAATTTTTTACCACTGATTTCTTTTCAATTGGCATTGTATTTATTAAAAACTTGACTATGAATCAGTAATTATATCAATGTTTTCTTGATATTCACGAATTTTCGGCACTGCCTTATTAGATTCTTGAATGCATTTGATAATATGAAGAAAGTTGTAATATACTATCTTTTATAAAAAAAAACATTCAGTATTCAAGTGAAAAATATTTTAAAGAGAAAAAGAAAATAATGTGTTTGGTTTGATAGTGTAAAACATTGGATTTGTAATAATAATCACTGGAGTAAAGCAAATTGTTATCTGGTGAATAAAATTGCTGACAGTTAGTATGTTGTCAAGCAATCATTAAACAAATTGTTTAGATTTTAAAATAAATTTAATTATGTTGGTAAATTTAAAATAAATATGATAGATCATTTAAAATATTTATTAACACATTGTGATCGGGCAGTTTTCGGCCGCGTACTAGTGCTGGTAACGGGTGATTTTTCGCGTAATTTCGCGTTAACGTAGACCTCTAGAAAAATTGTGATAACTTCAAAAATATTTGTTTGATTTTAATAATTCTTTTTGCAAATTATTTATTTTATTTCATTTTATTTTATTATATTTAGAAATGTATTTTTTATCGTTAAACTAGTGCAGAATTTCACATAAAGCAAGAAAGTTATGAAAAAATTAATATTTTTTTACATAACATCCTTTATTTTACAAATTATACACAAAAATTATTTCTAAATGTAAAATAAAAATTAACTATGTACTCGATATTTAGCTTTTAGCAACGTCCGACCACCAAAGAGTAGTGAAATAAACTAAAAAAAATTATTATTCTTTGTCTTAGTGTTGCATGTAGACCGTTATATGTACCGTTATCTTCGACTATTTTTGTGATGAATAACACTACCTCGGTACCTACCGTACACCCCATCTATTGTTCTCAAAAGGTTTTTACCTGCATGGCTACAACTCTACAGACGCTATATAGCGAAAACTCAAGTATATTGGTACCCGCATTTTAACGTGACCCGCGCTCCACTAACAATCTATCAAAAACGTATAAATACGTGTTCCGCTCTCTAGCATTAATTTGCTAAACACGTATCAATACGTGATCCGATTACAATGTGTTAATATTTGAATTATGTTATTAATTTTAGAATAAAAATGAATAAAAAAGTAAAATAAAAAGAATCAAATTTTCCAATAGTTAGATAATAAATAGTAAAATTTATTGTTGAATTAAAATACAGAAAATTATTGTAAGTAAAAAGTACAAGTAAACAATAAAAACTTTATTCAAAACATAGCCAATAAATATCATCTAAACGTATTTAATGAGAAAAATTGATAAGAAAAGAACTTTAAACAGTAATTTTTAGTCAATAATAATCAAGTAAATGCTATTCCTAAATATGATTCCTTTAAGATCTCTATTCAAGTTAATAGAAATCAGAGTTTACAAATAAAATCATGTATGATATCAATATGAATAAATAAATTGAACTAATTTTAAGTAAAATAATTTTTTAAAAGTAAATTTACATGTATACTCAATTCGATTGGTGGATTCTGATCAAAATATTACCATTGTACACTATATTGTCAACTAATAAAATGAATACTCGAAAAATTAATCAATTTCTAATGATCGAGATTATGTTAGTACCTACATGAATTATTAGACAATGCATGTATTTAATGTATTTAAATAATTGAACTTGTATATTAAATATTTGGGATGATGTTGTTTGTTTACCTTTTTGTAAATTTTTAAATTTTAAATTTAGATTAATTTTTTATATTAATTTTATAAAAAAAAATTTTTATATTGGAATTTTAACAATTTTGTGTGTTTTTAAAATTAAATTGATTTCTGTATGATTAAGCAAAATGTTTTCTTAAAAATTACTTTATGATACAGTATTAATACGATTATTAGTTGTTAATTTATTTTCATTTAGTTATGATTAATACGATTCCTAGCCTGAAGAAGACTGTTAAACGGTCGCAATATATTGCAATGTTATATTTTATTATAATTAGTTGGAGATTTTCTATTATAAAAACTTTGCCTTCGTTCTTTGATTAATAATAATAATAATAAATTTTATTCAGACATTTTTAAGAGAAGCCGATCAAACAAGGATATCCAGTTATAGAAAATGCCACAATGAATTCATTGAAAAATATGAAGCGAACAGGACCCGTTTCAATTGTGTGAAATCTTTCAATAAAACGCTATTAAACATAAAACCAGAATTTTATGCCATCAATTTCATGGGGGCCCATTCGATCAGATTTGAAAAGATATCACTAAGTAAAGTTTTTGTTCAATTATTTATCAAATATATTTCTGAACTTTTTATTAATATTATTATGGTTAAAACACTATGATACACAATAAAAAATCTATGACGTAAAAGAACAAGATGAAGTGATTTCATTTAATATTGACAGTCAAAATCAGCATGGGTAACATGATTGGGCATGAAAGACGTCATAATCGTTGGTTTGCTTCCAAACGGTTGTTTGTACTTCTCACTAGGAAAAGGGACCAAAGGGAAAATGCAGATCTAACCAACTTTCATCACAAATTATAAATATCACAATAACAAATAAAGTGCTAACAGGAATATATACTCACTTTTATTACGTATAAATGTTTTTGAGGGAATATTATCAATTATTATCAAAAGTATTAATATTATTTATACTTAAGCCTAATTTTAATTTTTGGTGAATATTAGGTATTAATTTTATTAAAGAGATGTATGGAAATAACTATTATGTATATCTTTAGTAGTCTATATTGTTAAAGTCTAAATTTGATTTTTCGCAAATAAAGAGACAGTTTCAAAGCAATGTGAAAAATTTGAATTTTGTTCAATAAAAATTTAACATTATTGTAATAATATATATATATATATATATATATATATATAGAGGAAAAGCGCTCAAAAATGCAAATTTATCAAAATATAGATTATTATGTAGAAATACGTGTTATAATAACAGTCAGTATGATAGTTTTGTTGAGAATAATTATTCTTCAATTTGATCGAAAAGGCGCCTTTTTTTCAGTGTGATTCTGGCGCCTGGTGCGGTCGCTCCCTCGCTCCACCCATAGATCCGGCCCTGTTAGTAGACTATAGTGTGCTCCATGACTCATCGTTAAAGAAAGACATTATTATTATTATATATAGTCAGAGTTAATCCGACAAGATATTTTGTTCCCTTTATGAGCATTGCTCGCATGGGAACTGCTCACACTCAATATGTTGCAAGACAATGAAACAAATCAAATAAATTTTCCTTATCTTCATGTTTCTTCTTCTTCTTATTATTATTTAGTATTATTTTATATTATTAATATTATTATTGCGAATACTAGTGAAAAAAAGTTATGGGGTAGAGAATTATTGGGTGTTTGCAAGGGGCAATTATTAAGAGCAAAATTATGAAATTTTATCAAAATACATCTAAATTTCTTTAAAATTAATGAAAAATCTATGTTTTTGCGTTGAAAGTGGGTAAGTACCTGTACAGAAAATAGTCAATAAGGAGCAATAATTAAGGGGAAATTTTACAGACACATTCTGTATCAGATTTGACATGTTAGTCATGTACTTGTATTGCATTTCTTTGTTCAAATTGCACTTGTATTGTTCATATTCTTGTTTTACACACCTTAAGGGTAGAAAAATATTTCAAAGCGAGATCTTAAGTGATTGCGTGTGTGAATGGGTGTAAGATGCAATAAGTAAGGGTAAAATTGGTAAATTTGGTTTAAATTTATGAAAAATCTGTATTTTTGCTCTGAAAGTGGATGTGTGGCTGCATATGAACGAAACGTAGATCAAATCGACTATAAAATATATATATATATATATATATAGTGAGGAGTTAAAGTTCAAATGTTAAATTAAAATTATTTCATGATTAAATTTTGTAAAATTAAAAGTGAAACTTAAATTATTTGAAATATATTAGAATTAAAATGGTTTAAAATTAAGATTAATATTTTAATTTTAATTTTGAAATAAAATAAATTTTAATAAAATTGCAATTCAAGTATGAATGTTTTGATGGTATGTTGAAATTTGGTTGAAATTAAAATTTATAAAAAGAAAATGTCCCAAGAATATTTGTTTATATAAGCAGATTTATTGAAATATAATTTGGATTTATTTAGTCTTAGTAATTTTTTCGATGACAGAAGAATTGAATGTTATAGCTTCTGACATATTTTATAATGTTTTAAAAATTTGAACCTTGGACCCTTTGAGGGGTATGATCTTAGAAGATACGACCATCATACTCACATTCCAAATACCTTTGAATGATAGGTTTTCACAATGTCAAATAAAATATGTCAAGGTCATCAATTTATTCATTTTCTTTAATTTTTATTTAATGAACAAATTTAATTATATTTTCTTTTGTTGTTTCTGAAGGAATGAAAAAAAACCATTTTTGTTGATTAGTACAAATGTTTGAATTCTAATTGTAAAAATTTTTCAACTGTAAATTTTAAATGATATTTTTGAATAGACCAATGTATAAAGGATAAACCGTACTTGATTTATCAAAACTCTACATGTAACTTATAAAGAGTTATATAAAGGAATTCAATTGCCAGTTTATTATCAACTGTATGTAGTTGCACAAAATGGAAAATACCTTTCACACCCCAAAACAAATCCCGAGAGTGTGAGCGTATTGAAAAGTTTCAATTCTTGTTCTCCTCTATCAGTACCCATTAAGGTACATTTTCTTTTTTAATTTCACTACTATCAATTATCTATTATATTTATCTAGTTGTGGGCAAAACTCAGTCTTCAAAATACATGAATATCACATTAATTATCAATAATCACACATTTAAACAAAAAACATGAGTAGATAGCATAGAATAAATAGAGAATTTATTGATATTATTGCTTTAGGTGTGCAATGACATTTTAACCCTTACTTTACCATTTTGGGCATTTTATGTCCTTAGCTATATTTATTTGGTTTTCAGCCTTTCATAATGTGCTCCTCCTAATAATGGTAATGATATTTCGCATTTATTGAAGGTTTTGTTGTTTCTATGACTTAGTAATGGTTTCTTGTGTTTTTCTAATGAAGGTTGTTTATATTTGGTAATATTAACCTTGCAAATCACAACATCAACTGTAATATCAAGTAAATCCTCGACAACAAAATTTGAAGAATCACTGTCATGATTGGAGTAATAAAATTAGAGCAGTGAAAATTGATAACTACGATGATTTCAATGGTTTTACAAGTCTTGATTTTATATTTTTAAGTTTTGCATTGTATGAATTGAGATTTACTGTTGAAAACTTTGATTCCATTAGTCCGTTTGGTGGTGTATAACTGGTTTTTAGTGGAATTGTTTGTTTTGCATTCTTTCCTTAGAATTTTTAATGCGTTCTTTTAAAGTCATGATTATTATATTACTATATATTTTCATTTTTTTCAACTATTGAAATTTATTGTTCCGCATTTTGCATGAACCACCCTGATTAGGGTTTGCAAACCTGGTTTAAACTACATTTTTAACGATTTAACATAAATTTTACACAAGATGACAAACTATTAATTCTCAAATCTATAATTTTTATTGGAAATTCTAATATAATAAGTCAGAAATAGTATTTTTGTTGCAAAATAAACATAATTTTGAATAAAATCAGTTAGATATAACATTTAAAAATATTTTTCTTTGTTGTCTTATTTTTTTTCTTGTAGCTTAAAATTTTCTTGATATTTCACTTTCTAAAATTATAAATAGTCTATATTAATTTTTATAGGGATTTAAACTAAAAATTGACTCAAATATTGGTTAAGACAAAAACTTTAAAACTAAAAAGTTTCCGTATTGTTTTTGCATTAAGGTCCTTGATGAAATATATGTTAAGTTATGAAAATCAATACCACACTGACATGTCTACATATTTTTGTGAATAAATTATAAGTCTTTTTCTTTATTTGCTTCTATATCCAAATCATGATGACAACGAAATATCTTTGTATTAATTGTCTGCATTCACTGTTTATTTTCCATTCTTTTTAATCTATTAAAAGAGAATTCAAAAATAGAAATAATTTTATAATGAAATAATATAATGTGAGTTATGTACGATAATATGAAAACCAAAACATTTATAATTTACTATAAATAAACAGCTTCCAAATAATTTTTTTTTAATTATAATTAAGCTCCTGGAATTGGCCTATGAAAGCTGTTGAAGAAAATATTATAATTATTAATAATGATCTGAATGCATAATTTCCTATGTAACAATGTATCACTGTAACACTATTTAATTAATTATTAGTTATTGATTATTTCTTTTAATAGAAAATCTTTACATATTATGAGGAAGTTAAAAGATTCTTAAAGATTAATTAGAAATTTGGTAAAGATTTTAAATATATTTTTATTGAAAAATATTTTAAAAAGAAGAAATTTATCAATTTTAAAAAAAATTTTTATCAAAGAAATATTTTAAGAAAATCTGAAATTTGTTTAAATAACAAAAATAAGAACAGACAAGTTTTTTGAGATATCTTTTATTAAATAAAATTTATGGAATTATTTAGTGATTTAAAAGCGAATGAGAATCCTAATACATATTTTACATAAAAGTTTTAAATATAAAATTGCTAATAAAGAAGAGAATTTTGTGTTTTGATTTATATATTGCTGGGACATCAAAATAAATAATTATCTAAAGATAAAATATAAACAAGAGAAAGGCGTCATTTTGACTGATTATGTCTATTTATTAATATTATTTATATAATTATTTATAAAAATTTTTTAATAATAATATTAAATTGCTAAAATTTCACTTTCCCAACATTTAAAAGGTAAATGAGTAGCATTTAAATAAAATATTAATATGGAGGTTCTAAAACGTAACTTTTGTAATAGAAAAGGATTTAAATAAACGTTTAAAAATACCTTGCAACTCAAAGTTTTCTAAAACCGTACAATGTTTTGTTACCAAGAATTTATTTTAGAGTTTCCAGACGTTCAGAAAGCCGATTTTATGATGACTTTGGTGGTCTTTGTGATGATTTCAGTGGCACTGTTACTGGTGTACTTGACGCAAATGAATCCATCATTTCATTTCAGGTTTAAGTTAAATAATTTCTAAATTCATATACATTTAATGCATTTTCAGGTGCTTGAAACTGATCACAAAGCTTGAGGTTTCCGCCTCTGTCACCAATCATGACATTATTGAAAGCCAGTAACGTTTTATCAATAATTTTAATATTTTGTTTTAATGTAGTATTTTTTATGATTCAAAATAACCCCTATTAAAAATTCATTGAATTAGTCGCATAAAACAAAAATTCACCATTTTAATCATGTCGGTCTTGATCTTTTCAATGAGTAAGACAATGTTCCTTTCTATGTTCCGAATTTGTGAAATGTGGCTACATTATGTTCAACGTCTCCTATAATTTTTTTCATTTATTGAAGGAACTTTCTTCTAATATTCTAGATTCTACTTGAGTTTATCATTTATTTTGCTGAACCTTAAGGAAAAGAGTAAATTTAGTTACGAGAAATGTGTTCAATTGTGATTATTATTTTTTAACTTTTAAATAGAATATTTATATTTTATCTAATCTGTATTTCACAAATAATTAGAGCAAATGCCTCTGTGCCACTAAATGTAAGGAATTCAATTGTAAGAACGTCAAGGTAATTTGTTTTAAATGTAAAATATTAGTTTATTCAAACAAATTCAGTGAAGATTTCGTATATTTCAACATGCATCCAAAATCAAAAACAAGGTAATTTACAAAATCTCTAAATATTTTCTAATTGTTTTTTCATTTAATCAGGACTATTGAATCGGCGGTACCCCTGTTAGAATTTTGCAACCATTTTATTCAAATACACCAAAATAATGGATCCAAAATGGCAAAACAATTCAAAGTTAATAAAAATTTCTTAATCTGATTTAAATAATAATAATAATAATAATAATAATAATAATAATAATAATAATAATAATAATAATAATAATAATAATAATAATAATAATAATAATAATAATAATAATAATAA
>CAUHTR010003396.1:0-27743 GCA_959609185.1 Schmidtea polychroa
AAATAGGAGGTACAGTAGATTTCGCTTATAGAGAACTTGCTTAAAGAAAACAAAATCGGTTAAAGAGAATTTTTTGGTTTAAAAACGGCATTTACCCCAATTTTTCAGTGTAAATGTTCTCTTTAACCGATGATCGGTTAAAGAGAAAATTTTTTTATTTTGGGTTTATTCTTTATTTTTGTTTTAAAAAGGTAATTGATTAAATGGTAACCTGATTAAAGGTTATTTGATTAATTGAAATATTATTTTACTTAAAAATTTAGGCCATAATGAAATCAAGTTCTAGGACAATTCTAACACTCAAACAGAAATTTGAAATCATAGCACTTTTTGAGAAAGGAGAAAGCCAAGCATCATTGGCCAGAAAATATAAAATATCACCTTCATCAATATCAAACATTTGTCACAAGAAAAGGGAAGAAATACTTGAAAAAGCTGATCAAATTTCCAAATACCTAAAAGTAGAAGGATGTGAGCCCGTCAGATACAAAGGGGGGGGGGGTATATCGGTTACGTAATAATGGCCGATTACGTAATACACACATTGTTTCTAACTGACCAATTGCGTGACTATTACGTAACATAAAGGTCAGTTGCTAACTGACCTCACGGTGACCTTTACGTAACACACACATTGTTACTAACTGACTAGTCACGTGTCCATTACCTCATATACATACCTGATGCTAACTGACCACTTATTGATGACTCAATATACTGACCATGGTAACTGTATCGTCATACTTAGTGGTCACTGGTTGCTAACTGTAACCACACACACATCTAGTCCAGTACTATTCATACAACAACACACACACACATCGACTACTATTATCTGAGAGTCCAGTACTAATGATTAATGTATAGTACAACACACACACACATCGACTACTCTATATAAGTATCCAGTACTATTGACTACTCTATGTGAGGATCCAGTACTATTCAAACAACAACACACACACATCGACTACTAGTACTAGGCTATGTGAGGATCCTGTACTAATCATACAACACACACACATCGACTACTATTGACTACTCTATGTGAGGATCCATTACTATTCATACAACAACACACACACATCTAGGACACTGGTGGTCTATATAAGGATCCAGTACTATTGACTACTCTATGTGAACATCCAGTACTATTCATACAACCGAGTACGACCAATTCTAAAATACAACCACGATCACGACCACGACCACGACCACGACCACGACCACGACCACGACCACGACCACGATCACGATCACGACCACAACCACAACCACAACTACGACATCGACAACGACAACGACAGCGACAGCTACTACTACTACTACTACTAATAGTTTCTATGTATTATAAATGGATCATTTTCCTTGTTTTATACATTTCATAACGTTTGCATACCTTATATTAAAAATGGTCAATAGATGAAATTTTTCTATTGTTATTTAAAGGGTACAACACAAAATAATTAATGAAATCACAAAGTATAATAAAATAAATCCCCAAATGGTCTGAAATTAATATCAATTATTATTTAATGATTGTTTACTGCATTTTATACCTGTAGGTGAGAAAATACTATGAACCTTTAAGTAAAAATAATTAACCGATTTTTATGAAAATTTCAATTTATAGCAAATAAAGTATGCTGATTCGATATATATTAAAAATAACATGTAAAAATTAATTTTGAAAAAATATTCCCACTTAGCCATCAGTCTCACAAATTAATAATAATAATAATAATAATAATAATAATAATAATAATAATAATAATAATATAATAATAATAATAATAATAATAATAATAATAATAATAATAATAATAATAATAATAATAATAATAATAATAATAATTATAATAATAATAATAGGTAAATTAAAGGTCTAAAAATTGAATTAAAGTAAATTAAGGGCTAAATTTTTAAAATTAACCAATCAATGGTCTAAAATTTTAAATAAGTAAATTAAAGTAATAATTTTTAATCTATTATCAAAAAGTTTGAATGATAGTCAGCTTTTGAGAAGACAAATTTAAATGGAAATTTTTATGAAATAATTTTCCAAGTCAAAATTAAATACAAATTTATATTAAATTAATTTCAAAGACAGATTTCAATTAACCACTACTAATAAAAATAATAGTAAATAAGGGTTATATTTTGTAAATAAGTAAAATGAAAAGGGTAAATTTAAAACTAACTAATAAATTTAGAAAGAGAATGATAATTGAGAGTAATAGTTAAATTAAAGTAAATTATGGGCATAAATTTTTAATTAAAGTAATAATTTTTAATCTATTATAAAAAAGTTTGAATGATAATAATAATAATATTTTATATTGCTAAGCATTAATAATGTAATTATATTTGAATATTTTTTATTCACGTATAACAATTAATTAAAACAAATATAAATAATATTATTAGATTAAATTAATTAAAATGGAATCGAGAAATGATGCAGTATATCAAATTATTGATCCAAGGGCTGTGGGAAAACATTATTTGTTTGTAAATCATTACAATCAAATAGGTTTAAGTCAAAATTTAAAAGGTCAACCAAATACTTACAACCAAATACTAACAACTAAATATTAATAACTAGACAGCAACAAGTAGAACTTATTATCAACAACTTATTATCATCATCCAGTAACTTAGGAACAAGTTTTTACAACGAAATATCATTTACCATCAACTAGGTACTTACAACTAGAATATTAACAAAATATTCTTTTAATTACAATCAGTAGAAAAACTTTTTCTCAGTAAAATGTCTAAATTTAAGAAAAATGATGATTTGCGTCAAATATGAATGAGAATAATTGTCAACTCAAGTCGTTAAAAACACCTCATGAGATTGAATATAATTTAAATATTTTAAAATGACAACGAAATACTATAAAGTTCTATTTTTCCACGCAAAACATTCTTCTTTTAATTGATTACTGCTGACTTAATATTGCAAAGTAAAAATTGCATTCAATAAATAGTTGTTGTTAATTCGTTTTATTATATATAGTCTGAGTTTATCCGAATCATATGAATCATCTAAGAAAATAAATTAATAAGAATTTTGAAATAAGATCTAGTAGATTGAAATAAATTAATTTTAATTATATTTTTAAAAGTATTACTCAAATTAATTGACTGATTGCTCACATTATTCAGAAAATTCATTACAAATTATCAAAGTCAACAATTTACACTAAAAATATCTAAATAATTATCATTAAATTCTAAAGGAGACTGATATAAGTACTCTAATAATTAAATAAGTTCTACAAATAAATTACTCTAAATGACAATACAGATGCTTTCTGTATCCAAACAAATGAATGATTCTCCACAAAAGCATCAAATTTCACTAAAATATATATCCATCTTTAAAGATTAGTATATTATCGATAAATACCTTTAAAAGATCATATATTCTCCCTCTTAACGTTAGATCAATAAGTCATTAAAATACCTTTAAATGACTATAATTCTACCTATTATTACAAATATTTCACTAAAATCATCTAAAATCATGTAAAGTAATTTGGTCATTAACCCTAAATAATTTATAAAATCTATTGATAAAACCAGTTATAATTAAATTTTTGTTCTAAATGTAAATACTCGAAATTTAAAATAAATATTACTGTACACCGACTACATCCCATTGAAAGATTAAATTTATCCATTCAATGAAATATATTTCTTCAAATGGTCATATTTTACCGATATTCAACCGATTTGAAATCTAATTAAAATCAACCGAAAAATCATAAATTTCCTCCAATAAAGATAAATTTTCTTTAGTTGTTGTCCGACTCTCTTAAGTCAATATTTCTCAACTTTTATCCGCCAATAACATCCTAAATAAAGATAAAAATTGTTGATATCAATCCCAATTATCTCTAAATATTTCATTGTCAAAACCAAGTAAATCGATCAATATCCCTACTTAATAAAACATTGTTCTAAAACATAAATTTAAATTAATATACAATGAATTAATCACAACCTAATAAAACAATATAATTTCACATTATTATTTATTCATAACTGACTAATGTATTGCAATTTCCCTTAAAACATTGATATTTTACCAACATCATCCTTAAAAAATCATATATTCCCACCTTATACGATCCCTCATTAAATCTAACCGATTATATCCCCCTTAAAAGACCATATATTCCCATCTTAACCGATCTCTCATTAAACCAAACCGACTATTTTCCCATCTAAACCGATCTCTCATTAAATCTAATCGATAATATCCCATCTTAACCGATCTCTCAGCAAATATTTCTACCCTTTTAAACATCTATCCGATTATATCCCTTAATTTCCCTAAAGATTCCACCCACTTGAACCCTTTAATATATCAATCCTCTTAAAATCCTTAGAGAACTTCAAAATATGACTTTTAATTAACTGTTATAGGCACCAAATATTCTTCCATTGAAATAATGTAGTAGCTATGTAGTATGAGTTCACTAAAAGATCAAAATTCGCTAAAACTTTCTACAAATATTTACCATCAAATACCTAACTGGAGATGATATATATTGTTTGATCATAATTCTTCAGCTATTCAACCAGTAACAGCAAACTAAATTTCTGTATATCCTACAATAATTATCAAGTAAATTTAAAGTCCTTGATAAAGTTAACTGGTTTCTTAGCTTATGTTTTTTAAAGTTCATCAATGTGTAAATGGAAATATTCTTAGAAAATTATTGAAAGAATTATTTAGTCAAATATATTACAAAGTTATCTTCAAAAATTTAATCTATCACTTGATTATTATCCTAATTGTCAATGAAATTAATTTTTATTTAAAAACTATTCAATAAAATACAACTAATTATCAAGAAATTAATTAAATATATTACCATTAAAACTTTAAATTTTTAATCAGTCAACATGAAATTCTTAGAAAATTATTCAATATCCTCATCAACAATTTATTCTATCACTTGATTATTATCCTAATTGTCATTGAAATTAATTTTTAAAATGAAAACAAGTCAATAAAATTACATCCAATTATCAAGAAATTAATTAAATTTATCTTAGAACTAACTTTAAATTTTTAAATATTCTTTCAATAAACATGAAATCCACAAAAAACGATAAAAATTCACGAAAATGATAGCTATCCACAATTACAGATATTCACAAAAATGATAGAAATTCATGAAAATGATGGAAATCCACAAAAACGATAAAAATTCACAAAAATGATAGAAATCCGCAAAAATGATAGAAATTCACAAAAATGATAGAAATTTACTTGAATATTTACTAAAACATCAACTCTAAATTATCAACAAATTTGCCTAAATAATCATTCAAATAAAAGTATTAAATACCTTTATGATCAGTATCCTTGCGACATGTTGAATGTGAGTAGTACCCTTGTGAGCAATACCCATAGGGGGACAGAATATTTTGTCGGATAAACTCAGAGTATATATATATATAATAAAACGAATTAACTCATTCAAATTTATCATTGAATCAGTCAAATTATCACAAATTTCGTTACAAAATCTTATTCTAAAGTGGTAAGCAATGTAAAATGAAAAGACAATTATTCTTTAAACATTGATAAATTAACAATGAAGGTGGTAAGAATCTTCATTAAAGTGAGGAAATTATTCATTATTCTATGATAAATGGTATATGAAAATATATTGAGAAGTGGCATAAATAAGATAATATATATATTAATTGCATTTATTCAAAATTATTTCTTAAAATTTAAATCTTTAGGGAAATTAAGGGATATAATCGGATAGATGTTTAAAAGGGTAGAAATATTTGCTGAGAGATCGGTTAAGATGGGATATTATCGATTAGATTTAATGAGAGATCGGTTTAGATGGGAAAATAGTCGGTTTGGTTTAATGAGAGATCGGTTAAGATGGGAATATATGGTCTTTTAAGGGGGATATAATCGGTTAGATTTAATGAGGGATCGTATAAGGTGGGAATATATGATTTTTTAAGGATGATGTTGGTAAAATATCAATGTTTTAAGGGAAATTGCAATACATTAGTCAGTTATGAATAAATAATAATGTGAAATTATATTGTTTTATTAGGTTGTGATTAATTCATTGTATATTAATTTAAATTTATGTTTTAGAACAATGTTTTATTAAGTAGGGATATTGATCGATTTACTTGGTTTTGACAATGAAATATTTAGAGATAATTGGGATTGATATCAACAATTTTTATCTTTATTTAGGATGTTATTGGCGGATAAAAGTTGAGAAATATTGACTTAAGAGAGTCGGACAACAACTAAAGAAAATTTATCTTTATTGGAGGAAATTTATGATTTTTCGGTTGATTTTAATTAGATTTCAAATCGGTTGAATATCGGTAAAATATGACCATTTGAAGAAATATATTTCATTGAATGGATAAATTTAATCTTTCAATGGGATGTAGTCGGTGTACAGTAATATTTATTTTAAATTTCGAGTATTTACATTTAGAACAAAAATTTAATTATAACTGGTTTTATCAATAGATTTTATAAATTATTTAGGGTTAATGACCAAATTACTTTACATGATTTTAGATGATTTTAGTGAAATATTTGTAATAATAGGTAGAATTATAGTCATTTAAAGGTATTTTAATGACTTATTGATCTAACGTTAAGAGGGAGAATATATGATCTTTTAAAGGTATTTATCGATAATATACTAATCTTTAAAGATGGATATATATTTTAGTGAAATTTGATGCTTTTGTGGAGAATCATTCATTTGTTTGGATACAGAAAGCATCTGTATTGTCATTTAGAGTAATTTATTTGTAGAACTTATTTAATTATTAGAGTACTTATATCAGTCTCCTTTAGAATTTAATGATAATTATTTAGATATTTTTAGTGTAAATTGTTGACTTTGATAATTTGTAATGAATTTTCTGAATAATGTGAGCAATCAGTCAATTAATTTGAGTAATACTTTTAAAAATATAATTAAAATTAATTTATTTCAATCTACTAGATCTTATTTCAAAATTCTTTTTAATTTATTTTCTTAGATGATTCATATTAACTTGAATAATCAGTATTTATTTATTTACTGGATTATAAGTAATTGGTATCTGGTTGACTTTTTAGATGTTGACAAGAATATAGTGTATGTGTTGAAGAATATTTTATATTTAATTGTTATTATTTTTATGTGTTGCTAGTTGGTTATAAGTAATTGGTATCTAGTTGTAAGTACTTGGTTGTTAGTATCTAGTTGTAGGTATCTGGTTGTAAATACGTGTTCGTAAAATACTAATATTTATAGATATTTCAGGGAAATTCACTTGGATATAAAAATCGGTAGAATATTGACATTTAAATGCTTTTATTGGTTTATTTGATGTTATCATTAATGGGTTCAGTCTCTTTTGATATTTATTTGTTGACTTTGATAATTGAAAATTATTAATTTGATCAATCAACTTGAGTATATATGTGACTTTTACTAGATCTTATTACAAAATTCTTATTAATTTATGAAATTAGATGATTCATATTAACTTGAATGATCAGTATTTAAGATAAATAATTAAGATAAATATTTTCTCGATTATTAATGACTAGAATTTAAAGTTCTTTCTTGTCCTTTAATAACATTTTTATGATATTTATTTAGTGTGTTTTGAATAATTTAAATTTTTACAATGATTTAATCGATTTTTACTTAGTTATTGGAAAATCTTACTGGTGTCTTGAGTTCAGTTGAAATTTTATTAATTTTTAATCCAATATTTTCAAGTGAAGAGAATTTTCTTTTAAAGATCTATTTCTTAGTTGTTGGTTGTAAGTACTTGGTAGCTGGTTGTTAATATCCGGTTGATAGCGTTTAGTTGTAGATGTTGACAAGAAGATCGTGTATGTGTTGAAGAATATTTTATATTTAATTGTTATTATTTTTATGTGTTGCTAGTTGGTTATAAGTACTTGGTAGCAGGTATCTAGTTGTAGGTATCTGGTTATTAGTACCTAGTTGTTAGTACATGGTACATAGTTGTAAGTATTTGGTTGATAGTACTTAGTATCTTGTTATAAATACTTGTTCCTAAGTTACTGGATGATGATAATAAGTCATTGGTGTCTAGTTATTAGTATTTAATGTTAGTACATAGTTGTAAGTATTTGGTTGATATTACTTGATATTTTGTTGTAAATACTTGTTCCTAAGTTACTGGATGATGATAATAAGTTGTTGCTGCTTATACCTGGTATCTTGTACTTGGTAGCTGATTGGTAGCTACTAGGTGGTACTTGGTTGTTAGTATCTAGTTGTAGGTATCTTATACTTGGTACGTTGTTGTTAACTGATTATTCTTATCTAGTTAATGGGTATGTGAGACTTGAGTGTGACAAATACCCTTACGACCAATACACTTACGATCAATACCCACGGGGGGTCAAAACAACCTGTCGGATAAACTCGGACTATATATAATAAAGCGAATTAACAAAACTATTTATTGAATAAGCATGCAATTTTTACTTTGTAATAATAAGTCAGTAGTAATCAATTAGAAGAATGTTTTGCGGAGAAAAATAGAACTTTCGTTGTCATTTTAAAATATTTAAATTATATTCAATTCCATGTGGTGTTTTTAACGACTTGAGTTGACAATTATTCTCATTCATATTTGACGCAAATCATCATTTTTGTTAAATTTAGACATTTTACTGAGAAAAAGTTTTTCTACTGATTGTAATTAAAAGAATATTTTCTTAGTACTTGGTATCTAGTTGTAAGTACCTAGTTGTTGGTAAATGATTGTAAGTATCTGGTTATTAGTATTTGGTTGTTTGGTATCTAGCTGTTTGTTAGAAGTACATAGTTGTAAGTATTTGGTTGTAAGTATCTGATTAACCTTTTAAATTTTAACTTAAACATATTTGATTGTAATGATTTACAAACAAATAATGTTTTCCCACATCCGCTTGGATCAATAATTTGATATACTGCATCATTTCTCGATTCCATTTTAATTAATTTAATCTAATAATATAATTTATATTTGCTTATTAATTGTTATACATGAATAAAAAATATTCAAATATAATTACATTATTAATGCTTAGCAATATAAAATATTATTTTTATTATTATTTTTATTATTATTTTTATTAATATTTTATTATTATTATTATTATTATTATTATTATTATTATTATATTATTATTTGTAAAATTTGTATCTAAATTATCTTTAAAAATTATTTCATTAAAATTTTCATTACTCAAAACCTGACTATCATTCAAACTTTTTTATAATAGATTAAAAATTATTACTTTAATTAAAAATTTAGGCCCATAATTTACTTTAATTTAATTATTACTATCAATTCTCATTCTCTTTCTAAATTTATTAGTTAGTTCTAAAATTTACCCTTTTCATTTACTTATTTACAAAATATACCCCTAATAATACTATTATTTTTATTAGTAATTGAAATCTGATTGCTTCAAAAGCAATTTTTATAAGTAATCGTGTTTTGATTGATATAAATTATTATTATTATTATTATTATTATTATTATTATTATTATTATTATTATTATTATTATTATTATTATTATTATTATTATTATTATTATTATTATTATTATTATTATTATTATTATTATTATTATTATTATTATTATTATTATTAATATTTTGTGGACTGATGGCTGAGTGGGAATTTACTTTTTGCTTTTTTTTTGTTTTGAAGTTAGGTATGAGGTTTAATTCCAAGTATGGGCGACTTTTTTCAAAAATTAATTTTTACATGTTATTTTTAATCGTGCTTTGAATGATATAGATTATTATTATTACTAAAATTATTATTATAATTTTTATTATTATTTTTATTATTATTATTATTATTATTATTAATATTAATATTATTTTAATATTATTATTTTGTGGGACGGGTGGCTAAGTGGGAATTTACATTTTGATTTTTTGTTTTGACGTTAGGTATGAGGTTCAATTCCAAGTATTGGCGACTTTTTCAAAAATTAATTTTTACATGTTATTTCTAATATAGATCGAATCAGCAAGCTTTATTTGCTATAAATTGAAATTTTCATAAAAATCGGTTAATTATTTTTTACTTAAAGGTTCATAGTATTTTCTCACCTACTGGCATAAAATACAGTAAACAATCATTAAATAATAATTGATATTAATTTTCAGACAATTTGGGGATTTATTTTATTATGCTTTGTGATTTCATTAATTATTTTGTGTTGTACCCTTTAAATAACAATAGAAAAATTTCATCTATTGACCATTTTTAATATAAGGTATGCAAACGTTATGAAATGTATAAAACAAGGAAAATGATCCATTTATAATACATAGAAACTATTAGTAGAAGTAGTATTAGTAGTAGCTGTCGTAGTCGTGGTCGTGGTCGTGGTTGTGGTCGTGATCGTGATCGTGGTCGTGATCGTGGTCGTGATCGTGGTTGTGGTTGTGGTTGTGGTCGTGGTTGTATTTTAGCATTGGTCGTACTCGTTTGTATCAATAGTACTGGATGTTCACATAGACTAGTAGTCGATGTGTGTTGTTGTATGAATAGTAATGGATCCTCACATAGAGTAGTACTAGTAGTCGATGTGTGTGTGTGTGTGTGTGTTGTATGAATAGTACTGGATCCTCACATAGACTAGTAGTCGATGTGTGTGTGTGTGTTGTATGAATGGTACTGGATCCTCACATAGAGTAGTCAATAGTACTGGATCCTTATATAGAGTAGTCGATGTGTGTGTGTTGTACTATACACTAATCATTAGTACTGGACTCTCACATAATAGTAGTCGATGTGTGTGTGGTTACAGTTAGTAACCAGTGACAACTAAGTATGATGACACTGTTACCATGGTATTGAATCATCAATAAGTGGTCAGTTAGCAACAGGTTTGTGTATGACGTAATTAGCACACTAGTGGTCAGTTAGTAACAATGTGTGTATTATATAATGGGCACGTGACTGGTCAGTTAGTAACAACGTGTGTATTACGTAAACGCTCATTATTACGTAATCGATATACCCCCCCCCCTTGTATCTGACGGGCTCACATCCTTTTACTCCTAAAGATTCAAGATTTTACTTGCACAATGAGTTGGATCCAACGTTTTAAAACTCGGCATTCTCTTGTTTTCGGATCTATTTCTGGAGAAGCTGGTGATGTAAATAATGAGATGGTGGCGTCGTGGCTTAAAAATGAGTTGCCGGAAATTAGGAAAGGTTATGGTAACAAAGATATTTTTAATGCAGACGAAACGGGATTATTTTACAGTCTTTTACCAAATAAAACAATTAAGGTTAAAGGAGAAAGGTGCGTTTGAGGTCAGTTATCTAAGGATAGGATAACTTTGTTATTTTGTGCAAGTATGGAAGGTGAAAAATTGCCTCCATTAATAATTGGAAAATCAAAAAATCCCCGATGTTTTAAAAATGTTGATATTACTTCCCTAAATTATGAAAACAATCAGAATGCATGGATGACGTCAATACTTTTTTCAAATTGGATTGTGTCATGGGATTCTAAATTAAGAAATATTTGAAGAAATATTATTTTATTAGTAGATAATTGTTCTTCCCATCCTCCGTTAGGTCAATCTTTAACAAATATTGATCTAATTTTTATGCTTCCAAATACCACAAGTAAGTTACAGCCTTTAGATGCCGGGGTTATCAATTCTTTTAAGCAGTATTATAAAAAAGGAATTGTTACAAAAATGATTCATTTTTATGATTCTTATCCAGAAGAAAAATTTAAAGTAAGTATTCTTGATGCAATTAGTATGGCTAAAACGGCTTTGTCAAAAGTTAGCTGTAATACTATAAAAAATTGTTTTAGGCATGCTGGTTTCGGCGAAGTGGTTGAAGGAATGGCAATAAATGAAAGATTTTCATCTGATATAGAGGAATATTTTGAAAAGCAACACTTGTTTACTGATTTTGTTAATGCTGAAGAAAATTTAGTAACAGAAAATGTCACTGAACAGAAAGTAGAATTAAATTTGTCGCTATCTGATACGTCAGATAACAATCAATGTGTTGAGCTTCCCAACATTCATAAAGCATTTGAGTGCATGCAACAAGTAGTTCTTTTTTATTCAAATCAGGATAAAACTGGCCATTTACAAGAAAGTTTAATAGCAATTGAATCAGATTTGGAGAAGATTTTACTCAAGAAAAAAACCAGGCAACGGAAAATAACTGAGTTTATTTTCAAAAAATAAATGTGTTAGTTAGTAAAATTTTTTGAATATTTTTAAAATTATCCTTATTAAAAAGTATCGGTTATAGAGAAGTATTGGTTATAGAGAACATTTTTTCAAGTCCCAAAAATGTTCTCTTTAAGCGGTATCTACTGTAATTCAAAAGTCGATTCAAGGTCTTCAATAAATGTAACCAAGTCTTAAGGAAAGATATCCTTGGCTCTAACAATTTTGCCATCAAAAGTAGAAGAAGTTAAAGGCAGATCTGAAAGAGTCTTAAACTGCATGCTGCCAATAAAACGAACAGACATTGAGGGAAATAAATATTTCGGTAGTAGTTGAAATAATATTTAATTTAAGAAATATTATTCAGACCGTACTTCAAAATATGATGTAAATCATACCCCCCCCCCTTTTTAAATTGTGACAAATAACAGACAACTGTTTCTGAATTCGTCTAGAAACCTTAAAGTTCCTACAAGCTGCGCCAAGATACTTACCTGAGTAATGTGACAATGATCCCTAACTCTATCACGTAAGTAGGTAGATAGTAGCCCGCGGGAACAATTACCCCCCCCCCCGGGGGGGGGGGGGTAATTGTTCCCAACTTTTTATTACGCAATTGTTCCCAACTCATTTTTTTGCTTTCAGGGATTTTTGGTCCAAATTTTTTTTTATCAGACTATAGTGAGGGGGTCTCGATGGTCCTGGGATTTTCAATACAAAAAAATTTTTTCTATACAAAAACGTTGGTCCTGGGATTTTCAATACAAAAAAAAATTTTCAATACAAAAATGTTGGTCCTGGGATTTTCAATACAAAAAAAAATTTTCAATACAAAAATGTTGGTCCTGGGATTTTCAATACAAAAAAAAATTTTCAATACAAAAATGTTGGTCCTGGGATTTTCAATACAAAAAAATTTTTTCAATACAAAAAGGTGGTCTACACTAAAAAAAGCCAAGGATTTTTCAGACTATAGTGAGGTGGTCTCCTTGGTCCTGAGAAATAAGTGGTCTACACTAAAAAAGCATGGAATTTTCAGAATATAGTGAGGTGGTCTCCTTGGTCCTGAGAAATAGGCGGTCTTCAATAAAAAAGCATGGAATTTTCAGACTATAGTGAAGGGGTCTAGATGGTCCTGGGATTTTCAATACAAAAAAATTTTTTCAATACAAAAAGGTGGTCTACACTAAAAAAAGCCAAGGATTTTTCAGACTATAGTGAGGTGGGTCTCCTTGGTCCTGAGAAATAGGTGGTCTACACTAAAAAAGCATGGAATTTTCAGACTATAGTGAAGGGGTCTAGATGGTCCTGGGATTTTCAATACAAAAAAATTTTTTCAATACAAAAAGGTGGTCTACACTAAAAAAAGCCAAGGATTTTTCAGACTATAGTGAGGTGGTCTCCTTGGTCCTGAGAAATAGGTGGTCTACACTAAAAAAGCATGGAATTTTCAGACTATAGTGAAGGGGTCTAGATGGTCCTGGGATTTTCAATACAAAAAAATTTTTTCAATACAAAAAGGTGGTCTACACTAAAAAAAGCCAAGGATTTTTCAGACTATAGTGAGGTGGTCTCCTTGGTCCTGAGAAATAGGTGGTCTACACTAAAAACGTGGTAAATTTTTCAATTGAAGTAAATAATGGTCCTAAAAATTAAATTACAGTAAATTATGGTCTAAAAATTAAATTACAGTAAATAATGGTCCTAAAAAACAAAATTTTTAAATTACAGTAAATAATGGTTCTAAAAAATTAAATTACAGTAAATTATGGTCAAAATTTTTCAATTACAGTAAAATAAGGTCCAATTTTTCAATTAAAGTAAATAATGGTCCTAAAAATTAAATTAAAGTAAATTATGGTCCTAAAAATTAAATTAAAGTAAATTATGGTCCTAAAAATTAAATTAAAGTAAATTAAGGTTCTAAAAAATTAAATTAAAGTTAATTAAGGTCTAAATTTTAAATTAAAGTTAATTAAGGTCTAAATTTTAAATTAAGTAATCAATGGTAAAAAATTTTAAATAAGTAATAATTTTTAAATAAGTAAATTAAAGTAATAATTTTTAAATAAGTAAATTAAAGTAATGTAATAAGTAAATTAAAGTAATATTTTAAAATTTATTAACAAAAAGTTGAAGGTGTTTGAGAATTGAAATTTTTTAATGAAAATTTTTATGGAATAATTTTTTTAAGTTAATTTTTAATGAAAATTTTTATGGAATAATTTTTTAAGTAATTTTTAATGGAAATTTTTATGGAATAATTTTTTTTAAGTAAATTTTAATGGAAATTTTTAATGAAATAATAATAATAATAATAATAATAATAATAATAATAATAATAATAATAATAATAATAATAATAATAATAATAATAATAATAATAATAATAATAATAGTAATAATATATCAACCAAATACATAAAAATGAACTATACACATAAAACACAAACAAATAACAAATGTAAAGATATAAAATTTATTCAATAAAATTAGTCCTCATCGGACAAAATAACGTCATCGATATCGATGTCATCTTCTCCAAAATCTTCATTTAATTCTTCCTCATCTTCTCCAAAATCTTCATTTAATTCTTCCTCATCTTCTCCATCAATTTCTCCAACATTTTCTGAAACATTTTCTCCAATATTTAATTCACTTAATCTTACATGCCCATATGCAAGACTAGTATTTTTCCCCACCCAAACCCTTTTGTCGTCTTTGTTTGTTAGTGCTATTTTTGTGTTTTTAATTGTAAAAATTTGATGATTTTTGCTTGTTATTTTAGTCTGAGGAACCGAAAAAATCTGGTTAGTGTTATAACAATCCAGGTATGACTGATGTTTTATGTCACTACCTTTCAATGTTACACCTTTAGCCTTTTTTGTTTCCTCATCACCCAACAAGCTATAACATTTAGGTCTAAGAAAAACCCATTCCTTATATTTAAGACCTTTATTCTCGTCTTTGAACTTTCCAATGACTGAATCAAGGTTCTTACTATATAAGGAATGACAACTATTGTAATTGGAAGTATCCAATAAATTATCTCGAATCATTGCAGGTAAAAGAACCTCTAGTTTACAGTTAATGACTTCGAGGAAAAAAGAATCTGTATCACCTGCAACGATATTAATTTTACAATTAAACTCATTGCGAAATGATTCCAGATCCTTATATTGCAATTCATACATTCTAAGTTTAGATAGATCAAGTACAGATTGACCAATGTAACTTGGTCTATCTAAACATATAGAATCTGAATTCAATAATGCTGCGATTAAATTATCATCTATTTTAATTGATTTTTTAAAAGTAGGCTTTGACGAATATTTAACAAGTTTACCGGCAGTTGTACAAAGACGAAGATTCATTCTTCTCTTTAAATTTTCAACTGTTTTGCCGTATAAACTGTTATTTAGTAATTTATAATAATTTTTATCTAAGTTATTTATGCTTTTTGACCGTAATTCCGTATTTGTATCTATATATTTTTTAAAAATTGGAGATTGCTTAAATCTTACACCCCTATTTACACGTGTTACTTTAACACCAAGTTCCAAATATAATTTTAATAATCTCCAATGAATAACATAATTAGATTTTGGAAGATGAGTTAATAATAATTTTTCAACCTTAGACCCAGCAGGTTTCATTTTTTCAGCAGCTACAGGGAAATCATCCAACTTATCATGAAGCTCAGAAGGAATTACAAGATCAACTTCAAGTGTGTATCCATAAGACAAAGATTCTAGATTTAAATTCCTACATTCATCCATTATTTTATCAAATCCATCAAGAACCCAACAAAATTCGCCACAAGGTAATGATTGACTTAAAGCCCAACCATAAAGATTATTAATATCTATATAAAGTAACTCGGTGTTCTCGTCGGTTTTTACGTAATGCTTATTCACAAAAGTAAGACCGCCTCTTATTCCACCCTCATAAAAGCTAAACATTTCGTTTTCAGTTATGAGTTCAATTGGTTCATTTAAAGACATTAATGCAGAAGACCAAGACATACCTGGAATTCCGAAATAATTCAAAGGCTCTAATCTATTGTGAGCAATTGATTTCAACCTAAACTGATGAAAGAAATCAGCCAAAAGAAAACAATCAAGTTTTAGGTAGATCATCATATAATCTAATAAAGTTCTGCAATTAGATTCTACCCAAATCTCCTGAGCTTTTTCATACTCAAGCTCAGTGACACCCTCCCAGATTGGTGGTAATTCATACGTAGTTTGTAGGACATCTAAAGAAGTGGCGAAATTATAAGGGAAGATTCCTTTTTCACATACTATGGTGCCAGAAAAAGCAGAATTAGTAAAAGGCAAAGAATTCAAAGTTTTGACTGCTTTAGCCAAAGAATCATTGACAAATTGATATGAATCAATGAATCTTAGACTAATTTTGCCTAAATGAGCAATCAAAGATATAAATTTTTCCGTAGTTATTGGGATGCACCCTAAATTCCAATTTTTAAATTTATTTAATCCATATTTAAGTATATGATGCATATCGTATCCCTTCAAGTTGTGAAATACGATAGGCAAAATTTTATTTATTTTTCTATTTACGTTACATGTGCTACAAGCTGCACCCAAGTATTTGCCCGTAAAATGATCGTGATCTCTAACAGGATCCACGATAGATTTCAAACAAAGATAACAAACCGTTGAATTAATGAATTGTTGTTGCTCATTTTTAGTTAATTTAATCATTGGTTTCCTACCCATTTTATAATAAAAAGGAAGAACCTTATTTAATGCTATATCCTCTATAGCACTTAAAAAACTCTCGACGCAATCTAAACCTATGAACTGCTGATAAGATTTAGATCCGTCAAAGTTATTTACTAGTAAAAGACCAGCAGATATTGGCATGTGTCGCTGAAAATGATCATTATCACAAGGTAAAATAGCCTCAAAATCGGCATAAACTACGAAAGGAGGAGTTACTGTTTTCGACCAGTCAGTAAACTGTAAGAATTTATTTTGAGGGAAAGTATAAAGAGTAGTTCCTAATTGATTGCGTTTGCATAATATTTCATGTTTTTCTAGTGCGTTTCTATTTTTAAAACCATTCAAACAACGATGACACCATATTGATTGTATGCGTGTAGGACAACTATTGTTTATGTGGCAATTCAGTAACTTATTTAAATTGCTTATAGCAATGTAATGGAAATTGTTCCCTTTATTTAATAAAAGTAAATTAATTACTGTTCCATTTAAAACTTTGGAACGATGTATAATGTCTAAATGGGGGTGTTTTAAAACGTAATTATCTATTAATTGTTTGTTATTGTCATAAGAAAAAACGTTAATTATTAAACCAGGATTTTTGGCCTCGAATTTTCTAATATCTTTTAATTTCATTGGTAAGTCTAATGGATTATATATTAACTCAGATAAATTATAACTGGATGTTCTATTTCTATATTGTTTAATAACTTCATCATATTTTAAAATAGCTAAAATGCTATATAAAAAACATGAATCGTCGGTGTTTTTTACATTAATTAAGCAGTTTTTATTTTTTAGACAAGTAGGTAGTTCAATGAAACTCCTACCACTTAATCTACTTAACCTACTTATTTTCGTTATGGTGAAGTGAATTTCAGTTATTTTTTTTATAATCCAACTACTTCCTAACTCTGTGATATTACTTATTTTCTCGTTTAGTTCCCTAATGCCTTCGTCAAAAAATGAGGCAGTTAAAGGTTTTGCGTAATTCGAAATATTATTAACCTTTATTTCCCCGTCTTTTTCAAATTCGATTGTTATTCCGAATTGAATTTTGACGGAGCCTAATTCGTTAATAATATCTCGTAATTTTATAATTAATTGTTCTGGAAATATTATTTCCTTTATATTCAAGTTACTTGTATTTAGACTTAAAATTTGATGTGTACCCCTTAAATCTTTTTGTACTATGGGTACATTACCTCCTATTTGTACATTAGTAGTCGAAGAGTCGAGTGAAAGATTATCAAATTCATTATTGGGTTCATCTACATCCCAAGAGTCGAGTGAAAGATTATCAAATTCATTATTGGGTTCATCTACATCCCAAGAGTCGAGTGAAAGATTATCAAATTCATTATTGGGTTCATCTACATCCCAAGAGTCGAGTGAAAGATTATCAAATTCATTATAGGATTCATCAACTAATCCGACCTGGGATTCAACAAAAGACAATCCATCATTGGATTCAGCAAAAGACAATCCATCATTGGATTCAGCAAAAGACAATCCATCATTGGATTCAGCAAAAGACAATCCATCATTGGATTCATCAACTAATCCGACCTGGGATTCAACAAATGTATTTAATTTAATTTTTTTATTAGTAGTATTTATTTCAATAGTTGAAGGACGTTTAAAAATAACATCTTTTTTAGAATTGAACCTATCTAAATGTTGTTTATGCTTATTATAAAAAACGCTATATGTTAAGGGCTCGCTAATCTTACATATGGGGCATATAAAAAAAGTTTTATTATAGTATTTTTTAGAATAATAATTCTCCATTATAGAATGGCAATTATTATGTTCTTTCGACGAACAATAATTTGGGTAAAGTATACCTAAAAATATATACATTTTAAAATTTGGCTAAAACATTTGATAAAAATAATACTATTAAAATTTTCTTATAATTTTGCATGTATGCATCCAATCAAAATTAATTATTTGCTATAAATGATAATTTAATGAAATAAATTTAACAAAAAATGTCTACTATAAATAGTATCCTATTAGAAGAAAATAGTACATCAGTTATAGGTATGGTATGTAAACCTCCTATTCAATTCCTTCAATATAATATGTACTATTTGAAATATCCTATTACTTATTCGTTCAAGGTAATTTTTTTTTATTTAATTATTTAATATTAATTTGTTATAGGAACCAGTTAATTTAAAAACATGTCAATTCAATATTCAAATTGGAGATATTGGGGAAGAAGATAGAAAAAATCTTGGAGAAATTCTTAAATTAATTAATAAAGAAATGATTTTTAATGAAAAATTTACATTTATCAATTGTGAAAAAGGGTGTAAATTAGACGAAGATAAAAAATCAAAAGTGCGAATACTTATTCAAGGAGTCAAGATAAATGGAGTTATAATTAAACCAATTTGGAAAATTACAAATGTTTTTGAATAAATATTTAAGTGTTATTTTAAATGTTGTTGAAAAATTTTAAAGTTAATAATTATTTAATAAGGGTCAGATTATTATTAAAGAGTACTGCATGCTCACTGCAGACTATTATGTAGCTACGTGCTCACTGTAGACTACATTATTATATTAAAGAGTACTGCATGCTCACTGCAGACTATTATGTAGCTACGTGCTTACTGTAGACTACATTATTATATTAAAGAGTACTGCATGCTCACTGCAGACTATTATGTAGCTACGTGCTCACTGTAGACTACATTATTATTATTATATAAAAAAATTTTACGAGGGATTTCCCCTTATTTCAAAATAAATATCATTAATAATTATCATTAATAATAAATTCATTATAAAATATTATTTAAAAATGTTAATAATTCATCATTATATAAAAAATTTACGAGGGATTTCCCCTTATTTCAAAATAAATATCATTAATAATTATCATTAATAATAAATTCATTATAAAATATTATTTAAAAATGTTAATAATTCATCATTATTAAAAAATTTTTTACGAAGGATTTACCCTTATTTTTACTCTTAAAATAAAATTTTATTAAAAATATTAATAATCATTTTTAAAAATATTATTAATTTCATTATAAAATATTATTAAAAAATTTTTTACGAGGGATTTACCCTTATTTTTTACTCTTAAAATAAAATTTTATTAAAAATATTAATAATCATTTTTAAAAATATTATTAATTTCATTATAAAATATTATTAAAAATTTTTTACGAGGGATTTACCCTTATTTTTATCTTAAATTAAAATTTTATTAAAAATATTAATAATCATTTTTAAAATATTATTTAAAAATTGCTAAAAATACTTACATTTGTCATTTTTCATTGTAGCATTTTTAACATTTTTCATTGTTGCATTTTTAACATTTTTCATTGTTGCATTTTTAACATTTTTCATTGTTGCATTTTTAACATTTTTCATTGTTGCATTATTATTCATTTTTGATTTTTTATCTAAAAATAATTAAATTTTAATAATTAAAAAAATAAAATTCTTACGATCCTTGGTACTAGCAAATTATGACCAAATTTGAGAAACAAATCATTTATATACTTCTTCTTCTACTTAATACATTACGTAATAATTAAATTTGATACCAAGCGTAATAATTAAAGGATTTGATACCAAGCGTAATAATTAAAGGATTAAATAAATTGTGTAATAATTAAAGGATTAAATAACTTGTGTAATAATTAAAGGATTAAATAACTTGCGCAATAATTAACTTAATTAAAAATTTATTGAAATAATTTAAATAATAAACTAAAATTTATTGAAATAATTTAAATAATAAACTAAAAATTTATTGAAATAATTTAAATTAATTTTATCCAATTGATTTATTTATAAATTATAAAAAATCATTTACTTACTCTATTATTTAAAAATTTTATTATATGCTTATCGAAAAATTAAAATGGAATGCATTGTTTGCTACACTGAATACGCTATAGAAATGTTTATAACTATTGGCTGTAACCATTCGTTTTGTAGAATAAATTATTTTAATTGTGAATATTTTTTTTTTGAATATTTTAATTGTGAATATTATTTTAGTGAATATTTTAAAAACAACTTTTTATTATAAAAATTTATTTCATTGACTTTAACCAAGCCAAACAATGTTGTCCACATGTTTTTGTTATAGGATTTTGGTAACGTATTCGATTGTATTCTATTGGCATTGACATTGATTGTAGTTTATTGATTAATATAGGCGGATAATAGAATCCCATTGGATCAAATGCATATATTTTGTCTGGTTTCACGTATACTGCAAGCCAATGTTCACCATTCAGATTAGCAGATTGAGTATTTACAATTATTGCTTTGTTGACATCTAAATAAGGTATTTTGTCTAATGGGAAAACACCTAGAAATTCTTTTCCTAGTAATTTTCTTCCGATAACATGTATCTGAATAGAACTAAATTAATAATAATTAAATAATTTAAATTAATTCTTACTTCATATTTGATTAATTGATTTTCGATATTTGGTTTATATTATACCAAAACAGTACGAGTAGATGTAATTTGAATTTCTTTTTTCAAAAACTCCATATACAATTACAGAAACAGCTTCAGTAAGTGAAGATGCGAATTTAATATCTAATCGCAAATTTCCACTTTGTGGTAACTGACTTTGATGAAGATCAAAATCTGGTGCCAATACGAATGTAAAGAATGGATACTTGCTCTTAAAATCAGACATGGTGATACCACAATTCATATTTTTATTTAGATACCCCATATTTCTAATAATCGATTGCATATAACTTGTACTATAATCATCATTCTCAAAATCTTGACTATATTTTTCGCGATAATCACTTCCTTTACTTAAAGTTATGGACTTGACATTAAAGTGATCAAATATAGAAAATGATTCTGAAAACGATCCACTAAATCTTTTACTAGATTGAAATGCAACAAGTATAAAATTAGGTAATCGTCTATCTCCAAATATTTGTTCTTTATAAAAAGAGGAAGAACCAATAGGTAATGAGAAATCAACAACTTCTTTGCTTCTTAAAGGATAAATTGCATTTTTTGTAGACAGACCAATTTGATGTCCTGCCAAAACCGATGGTTCAACACGAACTCTTCTAACCATTAATTTTGCGTCTAATAATAAAATTTTCGGTTCAATTTTCGCACAAGTTAAACTAAGCGTTGGATTTGATCTTGTTAATTTAATTTGAACACTAACACCTGGTAGTAAATATTTAGGTTGATCAAAGAAATCAAATTGAAGTGGGGAACATAAAGAAAAGGATTTTGATTTTTCAATCCATGTTTTTCTCGTAAGATCTTTGTTAGTATACCCCATTCCACCTAAAGATGTTCGTTTAGTATCTCCGTCATAATTTATAAGTGTTTCAATTAATGCTTTGTGGGCAAATCTATCATTTGATCCTTCAACTTTGATTGAATTAAAAATTAATTCAACATCTTTAAAAAGGGTTTGGAAGAAGAAATTATTTGGAATTACTTCTGATTCGCCTAAATTCTCACCTAAATTATTAACAACTTTCAATTGAATATATAACAAAGTATCATTCAAATCTAAATATTCAGTCTGCGATCCGTTTATGTAAAATTGAATCGAAGAAGAACCAGCATCTGTAATAGAATTTCTTGGGTATACATCTTCAAATGCTCCATGTTCAATCACTGCTTGGGGAGAAGGTCTATCAAAAAGACATAATTCTGATTTAGCACTAATCATTTTTCAAAGATGGTACCATATCCTTTCATTCTTTGTTTATATGTTTCTTCATAATTTTTCGACGTTTAAGTATTCCGCCTTTTTGTTCTTTATCATTTTTAAATACATCGGATACTTTATTAATTACTTCTGGTAAATGTTGCATCACTGCTGGTAATGATTCTTTAATTTTCAGAAATTGCATTTGATTTTAAAGCAGGCAAGATATTTGCATTGTTATTTATTACGTCATTAGCTGTTTTCATACCAAAATTTCCTATTCGTCTAAGAATTGGGAGTGCAAATCTACCTATTGTCTTCAACCAACCGGTTCCATATTGTTTACCAACAAAATATGGTAAATCACCACCCGATTGGTTACTACTATAAAAATGTATTATGTCAGGATTACTCATTTATTTTACGAAAATGTAATGTCAAGTATGTTTTATCTTCTTTTCCAAATATATATTTTCCACTATCATCTCGTATATTGATTTCTATATTGTTTATATATGAAGACGATACAGGTAAGTACATTGGATTCTTTTCAATTATTTGTACTAAATCATCTTTTTTATGTTTTTCCACCCAAATACATTTCAAAAGAGGGACCAATGTATCACCAACAATAATAGGTTCGATAATATTTGTATAGATCATCAATTGTTGATTGCGTTGTAATACTTCAGGTTCTTTAAAACCAATAATAAGTTTGTCAGTATATGCTTCTTCTAATAATCCTAAACTATTGGCTAAAAATTTACTAAATTGAACTTTACTGACATCATCATCCATTACAATTTTAACGATTTTTCCTTTTTGAATATCAACAGATTTAAATGGACGAGGATAAAAGAGTGATAGTTGATCATTTATTTGTGAAAGATCTGTAATGATATTTTCTTCGAATGTATCAGTATACTCGACATCGTAATAATATTGTATAGTTAATCGAATTGTATCAAACTTTATTTTTCGATTATTTGGAGGAATAGTGATTTGGTTCAAGGTTTGTTTAAAAGTTATTTCTTTTTCTGAAAATCCCAATTTTTGCGCTTCTTTAATACTATCGAATTCTACTTTAAAAGGAAAATATTTACAATTAATGTTCAATGTATTTCCATCAATATATATTAAATAAAATGGAGAGTCGTGACTGATTGTATATTTCATTTTTTTCTTGGTTAAAGTAAAAGTATTCATAACTTGTATGTAATACACTTTTACTATATTTGACATTTGAATTACTGTAAAAAGGAAAATAATTATACACAAAGGTAAAGTCCATGAGAGCTACTTCCCATTCACCATCCAAGTAAATAGGATTTTGAAATTCAACATTAAATTTACCAGCTTCATTATTTGGATGAGTCTGAGGACAACTATTAGAAGGTAAATTCACATAAAAATCTTTTTTAATCATTTATTTTACGAAAATGTAATGTCAAGTGTGTTTTTGTATCTCTACTAAATTTTATTAATTTTCCACTATCATCTCGTATATTGATTTCAATGTTGTTTATAGAAGAATTAGAAATTGGTAGATACATTGGATTCTTCATTTCTAGTTGCACAATTTCTCCTTGTTCAGTATTTTTTTATCCAAATAGATTTCAATAACGGAAACTCTTACATCTCCAACAGTCAATGGTTCGATAATATTTGAGTAAATAAACATTTGTTGATGATGATTAAATAATTTTGGAATTTTTGTTCCAATAATTTCTTTCTCTGTAAATGTTTGTTTCTTTAATCCCAACGTTTTTGGTTAAATTTTTATCAAAGGTTATTGATGAAATGTTATCAGCAAGACTTATTTAACCAATTCATTATTTTGTATTTTAAATCTTTAAAGGGAGACGGATTAATTGTCATTAACTGACCATGTATTTCAGATAAAGTATTGATGTATAGTTTCATCTTCGAAATAATGTTCAAATTTTGTTTTTCGACAACACTTATAATTATACCAAATTGATCAATTGTTTTATCTTCTGTAAATTTAGGTAATTTAATTCGCAAATGATCACTATCACTAATAACCGATACTGATTTTAATCCAAATTTATTAGCATGTTCAAAATCTGAAACGTTATTTTAAATGGAACATGTGGACAAACAACTACCAAATTCTCATATCTTTCAATGAACATGTCAACTTCAGGAGTATTTTTAGGATTTATTACTTCAAAGGTTCGATTTGAATTATTTATTCTAAAATATTTAATTTCTTCGTCCATCTTTACTTTTTCATATTGTATCAATGAATTACTGTAATAAGGAAAAGTATTATACACAAAGGTAAAGTCCATGAGAGCTACTTCCCATTCACCATCCAAGTAAATAGGATTTGAAATTCGACATTAAATTTACTAGCTTCATTATCAGGGAAAATAAGAGGACAAACTATTAGAAGGTAAAATAATATAAAAAATCTTTCATAATATTTATTTAATCAATTGATTTTCGGATATCCAAGATGGAGTTTCATATCCATGCCATTTAACATAGTATTGTTTATATTTACCATCTTTTTTGGTTTTAAAATCTTTTGAATTCTAAATATTGTAGGAGCAGGAATTACTTGGAGTTCTTGTTCATAGAATTTACCAGTGATTGGTTTGTTTTCATGATCAACTATCACATACATGACAGGATTCTGTTTTGTATCGATTTTAAAAATTTGATATACTTCATCACTCCAATTATTATCAAAGTTTTTGATGAATGGTGAAGAATTGATTTTACTAATTCTTACATGATCACCAACCTTGTATTTTGGTTTATTGATTTTCTCTAACTTGGTTGATTTTTTAGTAAAATCAGCAGGTGTTTGTCCTTTTAATCCTCTGTGTGGTGAATGATTGTAACTGAAAATAATTTTTGGCAAAACATTTATCCAAGTTTTATTACCTTGATATACAAAATATTTTTTCAAACGTTCTCTTAAAGTTCGATTAAATCGTTCTACATGAAGCAGCTTTGAACTGAGAAAATACCGAGTAGTGGTTTATTCCTTTGATAACCTCTTTAACTTTGCTGTTATAAAATTCTTTACCTAAATCATATATTTAAAAATTTATTAATTAAATTTAATTACCTAAAATCCGTTTGTAAATTAATAGGTTTACCATCTGCAAACATTTCTTTATCGCATCAGCCATTTCATTTGCAGATTTAGTTTTTGTAGGAACAGCACGAGCATATCTATTAAAAACATCTATACAAGTCAAAATATATTTGTACCCCTTGTTAATTTTTGAATAAGGTATCATTTCATCAAATCCATTTGCCATACATCATTGTTTCCAATTGGTTTTGTATGGTCTTGTTGGAAATCGTTTCAACATTGGTTTATTTAAACTATATGCTAATTGATTAGATAACCATTTCTGAGTTTCTTTCTTTGAATTATTCACTCGTTTTGTTAATTTTTCTACGCCACCAAAACCATCTGGATCTTTTGGGTTTGTCCATATTGTTTTTAACTTTTTCTCTTTGTTTTCACTTTTTCACTTTTGTTTTCACTTTGATTTCACTTTTGTTTTCACTTTTTCCACTTTTGTGTTGGTTTGTGATACGTTTCCTTCATTATTACAACAAGTTGTCAAAATATTAAAATCTACAATATTTTTATTTGGTAATGAACTCTTGATACCCATTAAGAACTTAATGATGAGATTGCACTAATTGCAGATAAGACTATAGGAATTAGTGCACCCAAGAACCCTCCTTTTGTTATATATTATCTTTCTCATTAGACGACGATTTTTTGTATCAACTAGAGATAAAAGTGATCTTTTATGTCTTTGCAATACTAATCTTTTAGCTTTAGTTAGATTTACATTACGCGGACAACATTTATAATAACTTCAAGTAAATCATCAATAACAAATGATGGAAAAGATTGTAAAATTGATATTCGTTTCGAATTTGGTGCCTTTATTAAAGCATTAAAATATGGTAAACTCCGTTCAAATTTCATTATTATTATTAATTTACGCGACGGATTGTTTATAATTTGATCCACTTCTTGATTTGTTTCTTAGTTTTTGTACTTTTTGTACTTTTTGATCCGCTTTTTGTTTTCTTTTGTACGTTTTGTTTTCTGGTAATTTTCTTCGAAACACTTGGAAGATTTTAACAACTACTTTTTTAAATGACATGATTAATTTTATTTAGTTTTTAGTTTTGTTTATAAATCGTAACACCGTTTATATTAAAAATATCAGTTCTAATACGCATATCATCTGGACATTGTTGTGTAAAATCAAAAAATAAATATCCATGAGGAATTTTTGTCGCATCTTGGAATGAATCAATCAAAAATTTTCTATTATTTGGATAAGCTTGTCTTGCAAGAAAATCTATTATTGTTTGATCTCTAGGATTTTTGAAAATAATTAAATATTGGACATTTAAATTACGTGTTCTATGACTTCCACCTTGATGAAAAAGATTTTGTGTAATGAAAATAACTGTAACTCCGCAATGTCTACTGATTTTTGTAAATAAATTATTAAAATCCTTTCTTTATTGCTTCCTGGTACAGATCATCGATAATAATAACATCACCTTGGCGTAATCTAGATGACCAATTTTTATCAAATCCTTTAATTATTGTCATTTTTAATTTACAGAAACTGTTTTGAGTTAATCCATGTTCTTCATCTGCACCTCGATGCCAATATATTTTATTAAATTTAGATTTAAACATGTTTGATTGTAATAAATTACATACAAATAAAGTTTTTCCGCTTCCACTAGGTCCTACTATTTGATATACTGCGTCATTTCTTAATTCCATTTTTTAATTAAATTATTTTATTTAATTTGTTTATAATTACAATAATTACAATGATCAGCAACATTAATTATAGAGGAAGATGTGTAGTAAATGGAATGAAGTTCCCATCAGGAAACCTCAACATGTCGTGGACAGAAGTGGAAAATATCCAATTTTATTCTTCAAGAGCGGGAAATGTAGGATAATGGGATGTAAGAAACCATTACAGGAAGGCGATCTCAAATATCAAA